>CAOJBK012408685.1:0-25046 GCA_948294925.1 Codiaeum variegatum | reverse complement strand
ATGTATCCATCATCTAACATCACTATTCAACTTACTCATACCATGAGTATGCTCACGTGTTATCACGACATCAGATGTTTATAGCATGAGACTCACTACCTCCATACCAATAAGTATCTCATACTTATCATGGATGACAACCGAGGTGATGGTCTACATGACTAGCATCGGTATGTAAGCAATAACAAACTATAGCACCAATATGCCAAATAACATGTCATCTCAAGTCTAAGGATTATATTCACAATCATGATCTAGATGATGTGACATTAACAAGTTGGTAATGACCCGGGTATCCATCATCTAACGTCACTATTCAACTTACTCACACCATGAGTATGATCACGTGTTATCACGGCATCACATGGTTGTAGCATGAGACTCACTACCTCCATACCAATAAGTATCTCATACTTATGGTCTTTCGGATTAATGATGTCCCTACCAATAATCCTATGACCATGAACAACCTTTAAAGCATCTATTAAAGGGAAATCTGTCACTCATATTCTCAAACTCTTTGAGAATAGACTCCCTTCATAATATTTAAGGGACATATATATGTTCGATACAATGAATGTTTTCATTTAAAGAACATATATACTTAAGCTAATTAGGTATTTTTTTACATTCACATGCTGAATGTAAGCTCTAGGGCATACATTGCTAACACTGTGTGCTCTGAGCCTCTCCTAGAGCCTCTCACATGCGCGTAAATTTTCTTGCAGACCAAGTTGAATTCTCTCTATAAATAGGGCTCAACGGACACTATTTTTAACAACTTTTCAGACCTCAAACCTCTACCAAATTTCTTACTCAGAATCACACCTAAAACACTATGGGGACTTGTTCTACCCTAATTAAATTATCCAAGCCTTCAGTTCCTCATCGTCGTAAGGAAAAGGTAAAATCTAAAATGGTAATGTTTTGATTTTATTTTTAATATGCCTGAACCAGACTAGGATTTTCACATTAAAAATTATTTTTTTTCAAATAAAAAAGCAATCTGACTAAAAACATATTCGGTTAATCTTTTTTGCAATATAAAAATGATTAGCTTTTGAATTTGAAACCACTTTTATCAAACAACCCCCCAACCCTTTGAAAGAATGGAGAACAGCATGGGGTTTGATTTTCATTCAAAGGGATATGCCAGCAAGCCTAGTTCAAAAGGGTTCAACTCCAAATTTTAATTTTCTTTTATTTTCCCTTTGCTATTTCCTTTTTCTTTTATTTCATCTTTTGTAGTTGTTATATTTTAAATCCATATTTGCTTTATTTTCTATTTATGCTGCAATTATTTATTTATTTATTTTTTATTTCATTAGTGATATGATCTCTTTTTAGTATGAAATTGCTAATGGAGGGATCCATCTAATCTATTTCGTAACATGCCTATTATTAGTGGAATAGATATGTCCTTTCATTTTATTTTATTATAATTCAGTTACTAAATTATGTTATGTTTTATCTAATCTAAGGGGAAGATAGGCCCTTCCTATGTCGTGTGGCTATAGGAGGGATCCCCTTTGTATGCCTTTTATATGTATTTATTTTTAATCATTTTGATATTATCTATTTTATTTATTTACTATTTAGGGGATGTGTGCTCTCCCTTGTACCTTTTTTGCTAGAGGAGAGATCCCTATTTGTTTATTTCCTTTCTTTAGCACTTTCCTTTATTTTTATAACTTTCATTATGTCATTCATATTATATCTGTCCATACATCATAATTTAACCTCTATAATTGTTCATGCACCATTTATATACTATCATGCATACATAAAAACTGATTTTAAACAAAATCTAAATGTTATAACCAAAAGATAGAAAATGTCATACTTTTATAAACGATTTAAACCCAATCTCATGGCCTCCAAATCCATCTTTGGTTCGTAGGAAAAATCCAGATTTCCATTAGCTTAAAATAAACAATTTTATAGAGTTAAGCAATTGGTTTCTTAATCACCTTTAAAACTGCAATCGGTTTCTTAATCACCTTTAAAACCCTCTTTTTTATAAAGATTAAGTGGCGACTCACAATCACACTTTGCACCTACATTAGAATGGACCTTTTGGGTCTTTTATGCAAGAACCATACACTAAAATGAACACCGAAGCACATAATCTGCCCAAGGAGGGTGGTTTCCTCGAACCTTGATATCTCGAGGCGTGTGCCAAGGCATTCGGGCTAGGCCTTATAGCTGGAGAATCCACTTGTGACATTCTAATTTTTCAAAAATTAAAATAAGGGATATTTTTGGTACAAATATATTTTTGGATAAAACTTTTCACATATGGTTTTGAATGCATCAATAAGTATGCACCCTTATTTCTAGGAAACCAAGGATAGAAAATAGCATCAAGTGAGCTTCCCTCTTTGAGACTGCTTTGTCGATAGTGAAATCATCCACCCCAAGGTGAACTCACTAATCCTTTTAGTTAGGATAACTAGGTTGCACGAAGTTACTGGACCCATGCGAATCTCTTTGATTCATCAGTGGTTAGGTATATCACACCTCTAGTCACTAGGTAACCTTTAAACCACCAAGCTTTATGTAATGATTAGAGTTGACCCTAGGTCCCATGTACCATAGTAGTAATATTATCCTATCATCATGAAGCCTTTTTTTTTCATTTGTGCATACACGCATACATGCATCATGCCATTACGAACTTGAATGAGGCTAAACCCTTCCAAAAACCAAACACTTCCCTAAGTTGTATCTTTTAACTAAAGTCTATCTTGGTTATGTCTCCAAATTGTTGATGCCCCATTTTCTTTATCTACCTTAAAGGTTAACATGTCTTCCAACAATGAGAAAACTTCCAACCCCACTGCTGCCAATGCTCCACCTGCCAACCTTGTCGCCATGCTAGATGACTTCATGAAAAAGCAAGAAAAGATGGAGTTACTTAAGGACTCACTTCGGGAATCCGTTCTGGGTGAAATCAAGAGCACGATGGGTTCCAATACTCAGCCTTCTACTCCTACCAACCAAGCCTCTACTTTTGGGGGCAAAGACAAAAAGCCCAATGCCCAAATAATTTCTCCTCCTATGACTACACAACTTGACCTTGCTATCACTATCTCTTAAAAGGTTCTTATCCCAAACACCCATTATTGAAAACTATGATGGAACAACATAAACAGATGGAGAATATGTTGATTCCATAAAGAAGAGAGATGACGTGGTGGATGTGAGTTCACTCATCCTTCCCTAATGCAAGATTGCCTCCCAAATTTCAAATGCCTCACATTGAAAAGTTTGATGGGACCACTTGCCCCAAGAACCATCTGAAGATCGACAAAAATTTTCACCCATTGGGACTAGATGGTGAGCTCCTATCTCAAAAGTTCCAACAATCCCTCACTAGTGCTGGACTCTAATGGTTTGTACATTTGGATGATTCTCAAAAGCAAACCTAGGAATCTATTTGCAATGTCTTCGTGAAACAATACCACTACAACGTTGAGGTCGATGTGACTAGGAGAGACCTCAAGATAACCAAACAAGGCCCCCAGGAAACCTTCTCCTCATTCATAACTAGATGGAGAAAGAAAGCTTCTCAAATGGTGAACAGACCAACTAAAATTGAATAAGTCAACATGATTATTAAAAACCTCATGCATGTATATCAAGATAGATTGATCACACAATACCTTTTAGATTTCAAAGTGCTCATTGCCAATGCCTCTCATATCGAAGACATAATTGATGTTAGATATATCTAAGATGGGTCCCAAGTATCTCCTATTCTTGATCTTGAAGCCTTTTTTTATGAGGAGAAACTATCTGAAGATTGTCAATCAATCTATTCTAAAGATTAAATAAAAGATGGACTCTTTGATAAAGTTGCATTCTTACATGACAAAGAGGAGAATACCAATCCTTCCACCTTAATCCGGCCTGCTACTGAGAAGCTCAACAACTGGTCCATCAAAAAAGAATCTAGTCCTACTAGATTCTTAAGCTAAAAATTAAAAAACCTTATGAGCCTAAGTCAACTAAGTCTAAAACCTCTAAGTCCTTTGTACCCTCTACTTAAACCATCCCTCTATTGATTGGATGTATCTTTCCCCTTTTGAGTTCAATGAAAGGATAAATTTTCTTATTACAATCTCATTTCCTTATTCTTTTTCAGTGTTTAACTAGTTAATCTGAGTTTAATTAATCAGAAAAAGAGAATATTAAAAAATAAATCAAATCACTTATGTTGTTAAAAAGCCCACTAATATTTCAAAAAGAACATTCATTGCATGCTCAAACATGTCTAGTACAGAGACAAACATCAAAAGTTCAAAGATCATTTTGCTTGGAAGACTAGTCTCGGTCTAAGTATTGCTTTCCATAAAATTCCAACATTGCAAGCCTATCAAACAGAAACTCAGACACATGAAAGTTGAATGCTCTCTCCCAATCAAAGAAGAGGTTTCCAAAATAACTATCAGTGGGCTATCAACTAACATCTTGGTTGCCATCGACTACTTCATAAAGTGGGTAGAAGTTGCACCCTATCAAGTCCTTGACTCAAAAAAGGGTTACACAAATTCATCAAAAAAATATCATCGTGAGGTATGGTGTTCCATTCGAGATCATTTCAAACAATGGCTCTCACTTATAGAAGGAGGTAGCTACTCTTTCACAAAAGGAAAGGATACAACACTATAAGTCTTCTCCTTATAGACATCAAACCAATGGGTCTATTGAAGAAGCTAACAAATCTCTTAAAAACATCCTTCAGAAGATTATCAGTAATCATAAAGGTTAGCACTTACACTTGTCATATGCCCTCATATGATATTTTACTACATTTAAATCTGCCACTAAGGCAATGCCCTACTCATTATTCAATGGGATGAAAGCAGTCTTACCCATATAATTGAAGGTTTAATCTATCTAAATCCTTCAAGAGATCCATGTCAATGAAACTGACTGGCAACATACCTAATATAATCAACTCAACCTCATCGGTGAGAAAAGAATGGAATCCCTTCACCAAGCTCAGAACTACCAACTAAAGCTAGCAAGGCACATCAACAAAAGGGTTAGAGAAAGAAACATACATAAAGGTAACCTAATCTTCTAAGAATTTAGACAACTAACATTGGATCCAAGAAGAAAATTCAAACCTTCCTAGAGTGGTCCATTCATCATAAAAAAATCATGACTGGTGGAGGTGTTATCCTGATGGACATCAACGGCAATGAGTTCAATAATCCTACCAATCTGGATCAACTCACGTGATGCTTTGTTTGAGCATTGCATTTACATCATCATCATCATTACTGTAATAACAACTACGTGGACTTAATTCTCCAAAATTCATATTATATTCTGTTCTTAATTCTCAAATTCATTATAAGGAGATCTGTAGGCCACCCTCATGGGTACATTCCAAAACATTTAATAAAATTCAGTGACCTCACATTTCATCTCAACTGGGATCTTTAACAATGCATGCAAAAACAAACAAACAAAGAGATAAATCGAAAAAAGAATAAAACTTGCTAAGCTGAAAACCTTAGTGGGCGACTTAGGCAAAAGCTAGGGTACATCCTGCTAGACTGAAGATCGAAAAAGGTGGTCTATGTAATAATCAAGGCAGTTCGGTATGTTGAAAACTCGAAAGGGCAATTTAGGCAAAAGGGCTAGAGAAAGAAACATACATGAAGGCAACCTAATCCTCAAAGAATTCAGACAACTAACATTAGATCCAAGAAGAAAATTCAAACCTTCCTAGAGCAGTCCATTCATCATAAAAAAAATCATGACTGGCAGAGGTATCATCCTGATGGACATCAACGGCAATGAGTTCAATCATCCTACAAATCTGGATCAGCCCATGCGATGCTTTGTTTGAGCATTGCATTTGCATCATCATCATTATTGTAATAAGAACTACATAGACCTAATTCTCCAAAATTCATTTTGTATTCTGTTCTCAATTCTCAAATTCATTATAAGGAGATCTATAGGTAACCCTCATGGCTATGGTCCAAAACATTTCATAAAATTCAATGACCTCACATTTCATCTCATCTAGGATCTTTAACAATGCATGCAAAAACAAACAAACAAAGAGGTAAATCGAAAAAAGAATAAAACCCACTAAGCTGAAAACCCTAGTGGGCGACTTAGTGAAAAGTTAGGGTACAGCCTGCTAGACTGAAAATCGAAAAAATGTGATCTAGGCAACAATCAAAGCAGTTCAGTATGTTGAAAACCTGAAAGGGCAATTTAGGCAAAAATTAGAGCTTTAATCAAAATAATATGTTTCATTAAATTGTTATTCACCTTTTGGAACATAAAAAAAGGAACATTAAAACTCAAGCACGTCTCTCTAATGATCAAAAGGGAATAACCATACTTGGTGGATCTCCCAAGCAAAAATGATAAGTCACTCACCCTTCATCCTTTATATATGTCTTAGACATAATGATTCCTTAATGAAGCCAACCTTATCCCCAGTGGATCTCTCAAGCATCAATATTTCTGCAGTGGATTCCTTGAGACATCTCTAGTAAGAATGAAATACAACTAAATTCCTAAAGGAATCAGCCAATGATTACTCCCCAAGTGGAGTTAGCTAATGCAAAGTCAATCACAAATCCCCAATGAGTAACAACTGCTGTCAAAGCTAAGTAACATCTCGACAAAATAAACTCAACTACAAACTTTCCTTTACCCATATGGAGTATCGGCTAAACCAATTTTGTAATCTCTTTAACCATTCGAGCAAAAGCATAGTCCTTCTATATATTGCCTAAATAAACACCACTCTCTAAACCCTTAAACATCATAGCCATGGTAGATAGGTTCATCATATCACCTTCTATGTCACTCAAACCCAAAAAGCCTTCTCGCTGAGTTAAAGCAACCAACCAACAAAGCATTTTCTAACCTCGGGCTCTAAAATAACAAATCCATCAAAGTCAGTACCGAGTCTAAACACATGTTCTACTAAGTCCTAAGCACTCAAAAGTGTCCAATCGATTTTCACAATCTGAAACACCAACTTTGCATTAATCAAGGATGATTCTCTCAACTTTGTTTAGGTTCTTGCATTATCCATGCATTATATGGCTAGAGTATGGCTGTACTTGTGGGGGAAAACTCATAAAAGTACTATGTTTCTAAAAAAAAAACAAATTTCATACATAAAGAAAAATAAAAATTTCATTTCAAAACATCAAATTTTTACAAAATACATAATTTTTACAAACAATTACCCATAATGGGTTATACTTAGCATGTATCTCATGCATCTCCCTCCAAATGCTAGCTCCATCAAAAACACATATGGGGGCATCCTCTTAAAAGAGCCCTTTCCCACATCACAAAAAGGTACTACAATCACCTATCAAGCTCAAAATTTGACAAAGGTCAAAGACACACATGGTATAATGTCAACATCTAATAATTCTCAAAAGCTCATCAGCATAACAATTGCAACATTTGGTATCCCTAACTTGGTACCATTTAGCACACTGCAAGCCTTGGAACTTACATGGCGTCGTCACAAACCCAAAATTTAACATGGCACATGTGGATTCACCATCATCAAAATCATCTTCTACTCAAAGATAATTCAGATAAGGGGTTAGTTGTGAACCCTCAACTTTGTACTTTCATATTCGGCCCATCGATGCAAACTTAAAGACTCAAACTAGGCTCGAATCGAACTCAGAATGAGATTAAAATCGAGAAAATACTAAAATTGGATAGAATCAATCCAAGTCCGACTGAACCGGACCGCTTATGGCTTGTGTGTGCACTGGAGTCCCCACGTGCATTGAAGTCCCTATGTGCACACTAGTGGATGGCACGCGAGCGATCTTGCCCCCCGCATGTGCTCTTAACCTTTAGTGTGTGTGCAAATTTTCTCTATAAATAGGGCCCTCCATATGCTATTTTCAACAACTTTTCTGACCTCGAACCTCTGTTAAATTTCTTACTCAAAATCACACCTAAAACATTATGGAGACCCATTTTGGCCTGATCAAATTGTCTGAGCCTCCAGTTCCTCGATGTCGTAAACAAAAAGTAAAATCCAAAATGGTAATATTTTGATTTTATTTTTAATAATCATGAACCAAATTAGGATTTTCACATCGAAAAATCATTTTTTTTTTCCAAATCAAAAAGCAATTTGACTAAAAACCTATTCGGTTAATCTTATTTGAAATATAAAAATGATTAGCTTCTGAACTCCAAACCACTTTTAACAAACAACCCCAACCCACGCAAGAAGGTAGAACAGCGTAGGGTTTGATTCTCATTCAAAGGGATACATCGGCAAGCCTCGTTCAAAAGGCTTCAATTCCATTTTTTTCCCTTTGTTGTTTCCTTTTGCTTTGATTTCATTTTTTGTATTTGTTATATTTTAAATCCATATTTGCTTTATTTTCTATTTATGTTGCAATTATTTTTTTATTATTTATTTTATTGGCAATCGATGTGATCTCTTTTTAGTATGCAATTGCTAATTGAGGGATCCATCTGATTAATTTCCTAACATGCATGTTGTTAATGGAATAGATCCGCCCAATCATTTTATTTTATTATTATTCTATTGTTGATATAATTATCTTATGTTTTATCTAATCTAAGGGAAAAGTGTGCCCTTCCTATGCCTTGTAGCTAGAGGAGGGATCCCCTATGTGCGCATTTTATATGTATTTATTTTTATAATTTTGCTAATATCTATTTTGTGTATTTGTTATTTTAAGGATGTGTGCTCTCCCTAGTACCATTTTGGCTAGAGGATAGACCCTTATTCATTTATTTCCTTTCTTTAACACTTTCCTTTATTTTTATAGCTTTCATGATATCATTCATATTATATTTGTCCATGCATCATAATTCAACCGCTATAACTGTTCATGCACCATATATATATTGTCATGCATACATAAAAACAAATTTTAAACCAAATCTAAATGTTTTAGCCAAAAGATAGAAAACAACATATTTCTCTAAATGATTTAAAGCCAAACTCATGGCCTCCGAATCCATCTTTAGTTCATAGGTAAAATCTAGTTTTCCATTGGCTTAAAATAAATAATTTTATGGAGTTAAGTAATTGGTTTCTTAATCACCTTTAAAACTTTCATTTTATAAAGATTAAGTGGTGACTCATAATCATACTTTGCACCTACACTAGAACAGACCTTATGGGTCTTCCCATATGAGAACCATGCACTAAAACGAACACTGAAACATGCAATTAGCCCAAGGAGGATGGTTTCCTCGAGCCCTAAAATCTCGAGGCGCGTGCCGAGGAATTCGGGCTGGGCCTCACAACAGTGTAATAGGAATCTCATCATCATTATCTCATATGATTTTCTCTACATAATTACTATTCTATGGACTTTATCAACATAAGAAAAGTAATGTAAAGCTTATAGATAAAGAATGATAAAATAATACTAATTAAATTACATAAATAATATCATTACACTCAAAATTGAATGTCTTTAAGGCATAATACTTTCACACTTCTATAACAAAAATGTTGATATTTTATTATACTTTGAGTTTTAGATTTGATAGTTTTATTATAATTTTGAATACCAAATGAATGCATATTTTATTGAAATAAAAGTACAAATGTCTAATATTATTGAAATAAAAAAATTTTATCCCCTTGAAGCAAAGGATCATACTCTTTTTTGCTAAGAGATGTGAGGCTAGGTTGTTTTCATTAATTGAAACTAAAATTTCTAGTAATAATATAGATATTATAATGAAAAAGATATTTAGTAATTGGGAATATATCCATAATATTGGGTGTGAAGCTAAAGGGAGAATCCTTATGTTGTGGTACTCACACTTGTTTCAGGTTGCAGCTGTTTGCATTATAGTTTAACTGGTAGCTTGTGTAGCTATTAGGAAGGTGGACAATTGTAGGTTTATGGTTATAATAGTTTATAGTTTGCATTTGGATGTAGACACAAATTAGTAATAATTGATATGCAATCTGCTACAATTGGATGGAAGTTATAGATTGACATGCAATATGTTATAATTGGATGTACTTATATTAATTTATAAAGACTTCAATAGTGCACTTGATTTTGATGACAGATGGGAGGCAATGAGGTCATTCATGCTGATATAGATGATTTTAGAAGTTTTACAAAAGAGTCAGGATTAATAAAGCTAGTATGTAGAGGAGGTAAATTTACTTGGTGGAATATGCAAATGGGTGAAACCCGCATATTCTCCAAGATTGATATGATTTTCCCTAATGAAGCATGGAA
The DNA here is from genome assembly GCA_948294925.1 of Codiaeum variegatum. Taxonomy (NCBI): domain Eukaryota; kingdom Viridiplantae; phylum Streptophyta; class Magnoliopsida; order Malpighiales; family Euphorbiaceae; genus Codiaeum; species Codiaeum variegatum. Next base: position 14,778 of record CAOJBK012408685.1, on the reverse strand, counting down.
TAATCATTTTCCAGATGTGGAGGGTCTTAAATACCTAGAGAGAAGTTTGACCATCATGCTCTACTTGTTAAGTTTGACATGCTTAGATCAAATGTGAAGAGGTCTTTTCCTTTCTTTAATATGTGGTTTGTTAATGAGAGGTTCATTTCTATTGTTAAAGATGTTTGGATGAAAAATGTGCTAGGTAGCCCTGTGAATTGTGTTGTTAAGAAACTCCATATGCTTAAAAATCCTTTTAGGCAAATAAAGATGCTTATAGTGGGATGCATGTAAGGGCAGAGGAGTCAAATGTTCAATTAGCTATTGTCCAATAACTAATGATGGAACAAATGAATGTTGAATTGGAAAGCTAAGAAAATGAAGCCTCTAATTTGTTTATTCACAATATGCATGCTTAAAAACTATTCTAAAGGCTGATATTAAAGATAAAATAGTTGAAATTTATATATTCCAATTCAGCATTTCATCATGCATATATCAAATGTAGAACTAAAAGAAAGGAAATTATGGTGATTTAACTTGCATGGGGAAATTTATATTGGTCTTATGGTAATTGTTGATTACTTTCTTGATAGGCACAACCAATAAGCCAACTAAATTTATTAATTCAAGTTGGGCATAAGCTTAATATTGAGCAACATATCAATTTAATTATACCATTTAATGCTGATGATATCACGAGGGCCATTTTCTCTATGCCTATAATGAAGTGTCTAGGAAATGGGTTCTTTAAAGAAGCATGGTCTGTCATTGGTCGAGATGTTGCTGAGGTTATACTAAAATTCTTTAAAGAAGGGGTTCTCGTAGATAGTTTGAATCATACACTGGTGACTTTTTTTCCTAAAATGGAGAATGTTTTATCTCTTAGTAAAAAAAAAGAAAATAATATTATCTTTCTTTTCATACTCTTTCATAACATAGATAGAGTTAAGAGCCCCATATATAAAAACAACATTGTCCATTGCTTATTATAACATGATATATAAAGCCATATCCAAGATGATTTTGAGAAGTTCTTCCTTCTTTAGTGAACTCTAATCAAGGGCCTTGCTCCCTATAAGACTTAGTGCTTGTAATATTGACTTGATTTGATTATACAATTTAAAATAATGTTTCACTAAGATGCCTCATAAATATTGACATCTAGAAGGTGTTGGTAGTTTGAAGAGGAATTATTAATAGGACTTAGCTTCCCCCCTAAATTTAGAAATTAGGTTTTGGTGTGTTTATCTTCCATCACCTACATTTTTAACATAAAATGTGGGATATTGTGTTGAACTCATAGGGTAGAAAGGTTAAGGCAGGGGACCCAATGTCCCATCTATTATTTGTCTTAATCATGGACTACTTCAATAGGGATTTGAGGTAATGTCTAAAGATGCTCAGTTTAGGTTTCATCCTCTTTGTAAGTCATTAAAATTGTCAATTTGTGCTTTGCAGACAATCTTCTTCTTATGTGTAATGGTAAAATTTAATTAGTTAAAATAATAGTGGATTTTTTTTATCATTTTTTAAAAGTATCAGGCTTATAAGCGAACTTAGGGAAGTCTAATGTATATATGAATGACATAAATGATATTATGAAGCAACAGATTTTGGATAAAATTATATTTACTTGGGGAACCTTTCTCTTGAAATACTTGGGTGTTAAGTTGACTCCTTCTAAATGATCTAAGAGTGAATGTTAGTTGATTGTAGACAAAATTATGGCTCGAATCCGAACATGGTTTTCTAGACACCTTTCTTTAGCAGAAATACCCCAATTGATAAACTTAATTTGATTGTCCTATCAATCATATTGAAATTCAAAATTCATTCTACCTTAAAGTTTAACGAAGTGCATTGAGTAGTTTTGTAGAAATTTTCTTTAGGATCAATCCATTAACCAATGTAAAATTCCTTTGGTTGTTTGGGATGCAATATGCTACCAAAAAAGTATGGAGGTCTCAACTTCAAGAAGTGTAAATTATGGAATAAGGCAATTGGGGGTAAGTTTTTATGGACCATGCCTAAGAAAAAATATTGTCTTTAGGTGTGACGGGTTAATGGGATATACTTGAGAGGCGGAGTGGTGAGGGATCATGAAACTTTAAATTTTTTTTAAAATAAAGTTATAGTGTAATGCAATTGTAATGAATAGTCAGGCCATATTCTCTTCACCTTAAAAAATAAGTAATAAAAAAATTAGTTTTAATCAGTAAAAATAAATTTGGTAAAAAAAATCAGTTTTAATCTGCAAAAATTAGTAAAAAAAATTCAAAAAAGTCTTAAAATCAATTATAACCAGTAAAAATCAGTTTTAATCAGTTCAATAAAATTAAGTTCAGTAAAACTTAGTTTCAATTAGTAAAAATCAATTTTCATCAGTAAAATAATTTCAGTTCAGCAAAAATCAGATGAAGAGAACATGATCTCAATGTGAATTTAGAGCTAGATTGTCTATGTTTATTAGGGATAGGCAAGATGTGGATTTTCTTTATTCTTTGGGCTTGGAGTTGAATAGAGTACCCAATCTAATTGGTGGGTTTTTTTTTTTTTTGCAAAGTACAAAAAAGAGTCATGTGGCTATAATTTTTTATGATAATTTAGGGTCTGTGGTTCAATTTGTTAGCAAAATAGGGTCTATGCCTAAGATGTTGTTACTTTCGTCTGATGTGGCGTCAATTTTCATCTGACACGTATACATTCGTCAGTATAAATGAGCAGAAACCCTATTTTGTTAAGAGATTGAATCACAAACCCTAAATTATTATAAAAAATTTCACAAATCCTAAATTTTAAATGTGTTAAATTACAAGACCTTTGTTTTTGTATTTTTTTTCCTTTTTTTTCTAAGCTTGCAATTTTTTTTTATAGTCTTGCTATGTTCAATGGAAATAGTTTAATTTTAAAAATAAAAATTTATAAAAAACAAGGAGAGATGTTAAAGAGGAGGACTACTCTTACATAGTCCACAAAAAGTAGCATTGAAAAAAAAGTAAAAAAATTTATGAGCTCAACCTATTATAACTAGTTTAATGTGTATGCAAATGCATGCATTTATTCAGTATAAGTATTACGATATAAAATTTTTATAATTTATTTAATAATTATATTTTATTTTAATTAATAAATTAATTTAAATAAAATCAAATTAATAATTTTTTTAAAGAGAGAAAAGATAGATGACGATAATGGAATAAGAAAGTTAGAGCATCCCCAATCCGCTCTTTATACAATTGAAGCTCTTTATTATAAAGAGTGTATGGAGAAAATGGGACTCCAATCCACTCTTTAACTCTAAATTTTAGATTAGAGAGTAAGTGTAAAGAGGCAAATATCAACTCTCTATACAAAATATAATTAATAAATTTATATTTTTCATGTATATCAATAACTTTACTTATTTTCTATTAGTTAGTTTGATTAGAAATGAAAAGCGAAATTAAATTTTAAATAGTACCATTGGACTTTGTTATATTTATTTATTCTTTCTAATAAAATACTAGCATGATGTCCGTGCTTTGCACGATTCTTTTTAAAATTTTTATTAATATAAATGAAAAGTGAAATTAAATTTTAAAGAGTACCATTGGATTTTATTATATTTATTTATTCTTTCTAATAAAATACTAGCATGATGCCCGTGCTTTGCACGAGTCTTTTTAAAATTTTTATTAATATATTATTTGGAAGTTAATTATAATTTTGATGTAAATATATAAATGCAATTATTAAAAAAACTATAAATATAACAAAAATAATTAGTTCCGGTTAGCATGAAAAAAACTAAAATAATTAATAGTCTCATTTTGTTAATATAGATTTTTCTAATTCTTGAAAAAAATATATAGTTTTTAAAATACATATATTATCTTTAGATTTAATAGTATAAATATTTAAACATGAAAAAAAAATTATAAAAAATTATTATAAGAAAAGATGGATAAAAATAAATAAAAAATGATAATTGATTTTTAAATAAATAAAAATTATTATAATTGATTAAAAATATGAATTGTGAATGAATAAAAATATTAGTTCCAGTAAGAAGATCCACTCATAAAAATAAAGGAAAATATATTACATTTTCATATGATTAAAAAAAATTAAAATAAAAAAGGAAAAATCTCCTCTTGACTCCTTTGATTTTTTAATTATTATTCAAGTAACTATTTACTATTTTTAATTTTTTTAAAAAAATAAAATATCCATGATAATAAAATATATAAATTTTAAAAAATATATACTACGATTACTGTTACTTCTACACACTCTAAAATCTACTGAAATAAAATCAATCAATATAGTTAAATCCCAACCCACCCATGGACTGTAATAGCAACAACTAAATAATAGTAAATAACTACTAAAATCTTGTTATAAACCGATATTTTACCAACAAAAATTTTTAAAAAAATAATATAAATAAAAAACTACAAAACTTAATTTAAAAAAAATGAATGCCTATTCAATGTCATTATTATTATTCATTTATACCTATATCATATGTAATTTACATAAGTAAAAAAAAAATAAAAGATTGAAAAATAAAAAATGACAAACAAATGATAATATTATGAATGAGCTTTCGAACTTGAAATTTGATTCAAAGAATAAATTTGGATTAGAAAAATGGACTGGTAAAATGTTTATAATATGATAAATAATTGATATATTCATTACAAAATTTGAAAATATCAAATTGAAATTTAATTGGATGTGTAAAAGTCAATCATACTAAAATAATTTAAAACTTTTCATCATAAAATAAAAATATTGGAAAGAAACTAATTGAAGGTTTGAGTTGCCTTCTTGATTCTCCATTTCTTATATTATGGTGGTTGAAAAAAAAATTAATCATAAAATTATCATCACTAACCTCACCATAATGTTCTTTGCTGGGATTGACCTCAAGATTTTCAATCAAATAAATTTGACATTCCTTTTAACAATAACAGAAATTGAGTAGACGGCGAAATAAAAACTAAATTTAATTTAAAAAAATGATGCATAAAGGTGATAATGAAACAAATGTTTAACTTTTTCTTGAATTATGTTTATAATGAATTTTTTGTTAAAAAAAAAAAGGAGAGAAATAGTTAAAGTGAAGAGAATAGATGGGGAAACAAAAAAAATTAATAACAACAAAAAGAAGGATGATGCATAAAGTATGAGTTATGCCTTTAAATAAGGTTTTGAAAGGTAATTAATTACATAGTAATTTGATTTAACTTTTTTGTACGTTACAATTTATAATTGATTTTATAGTTTACAATTTTTAATAAAAATATAACAACAAAATGTTGCTGGATACATTAAAAAAAATGAAATATTTGATAATTCATTATAAACAAAATTTTGGTAAGTTACATTCAGTTTTAATTTCATTTTGAAATTATTTATATTATGCCTAAGTTACAAATGAATTGATTTTATAAATTTATCAATTTTAATTATCATGGATTTAAATTGCATATGTAGGTGTTATGCATTTATGTGGGTAACAAGCAACACAAATTTTCAAGTATATTCCTTTAGGAATTTCACTTAGAAGTTTTAAAATTATTACAATTTACAGATGCCAAGATTTTGAGCAGTTTTCTAGACTTGATTTCTTTACAAAGCTCCAAATCTAAAAATATGAATTTGAAGATTTATAATTGATTATGATATGATATGAAATAGTTAATTAGAGAGGATTTGTTAATTGAGTTGATTAATGATAGGTAAAAAAGTGGTCCAAATTAAGTCTATTTTTGTTGAGGTGATATGTTTACTATCCAGGATTGGTTTATGGATATAGACAATGGTTGCTGACGAAGTTCACTTTCCCCCTTGCTTGTAGGAATTAGAATCCTATTCAGAGATTGTGTATGCAACTTCATAGGAATGTTGATGGAGCTAAGCAAATTCCTCTCTTTTTTTTAATGCAAGGCCAAGGCAAATTCTTAATAGACTTGGAATCAAGTTTCCTCCAAAATAATCTTTTCTTCTATATTATATTATTATCATTTATTAGCAACTCATAATTAAATTAAATAATAATTTAGATGTGGAAGATCTTTTATTTTCAGGATGACAAAGAATTTTCCGCATTTTCAATCTTCTGCTCTCTGCATCGCTCAACCCTCTTTCCTATTGCATTTTCTTTGTCTTCCCTTCTCTGCTTAGCCATCTTCTTCATCGCTAATAGAGGTACATCACCAACTCTTTCTTTCTTTTTTATTTTTAATTTTTAGTTTTCAGTTTTGTTAATTTCTTTATCTTTGATTACATATCTCGCTTTTCATTTTAACCATACATGTTATCTTAGATTTGCCCCTTTTAATCTTCATTCCCTTTCATTTGCAGATAACTTTCTTTTCATTATTCATTTCTTTATGTTAGTACTTTTATCTTTTCGGTTTTCTAATTGTTGTCATCTTAGGTTTGATTCTTTGCTTATCCAGTTCATTACTTTGGTGTGTATTGCTCACAAAATCTATAACAATTGATAAGCTCCTCGCTTAACAACTTGTGATTTCTGGGCTAGAACCGGATTGAATCTAGATACCTGCACAATGAACAATAATGAGCTAAGAGGGTTAGGCGTGTTTACTAGTAATGATCCTCCAACGCCCAAGTTAGTGATGGATTTCTATGCCTAAGACTCACTATGAGCCCTTTAGAAAGTATATATTTTGGTAGTTTTTAGGTTTAGTGAACGTACCCTGAAAGTAGGACATCATAGGCTATTTATAGTAATTTTTGGCCCATGTGGCACATTGTGAGTGGTCCACATGGCAGCTTCTGCGCAGAGCACGATATAATACTTATCAAGAAGATGGACATGTGTCATTAATAGGTCATTAACAAGTGTCCGAAGAAAGTGGTCGAAGGTGACCTCCGAGGTGCCACTTCGAAGCATTCAACATACCTTCGGTAAGTGGTTGAAGCCTTCTATACCGAAGATGGATGTCGAAGGTATCATGGACTTGAACTTCAGCCTACTTGCTTAAGCTTTTGTATGCCTTTAGGGCCTAGAACCTTTCTAGGCCCATTCCGGATAGACCCGTATCAGTGACCCCCTTTGTTCACAAGAGGTTAAAGGATTTCTTGATCTGAGCCCTCTACTTGAACAAGAATTTTCCTTCGAGGTCTACGCTTAACTCTTCACTTCGTCAAGGTGTCTCATATGAAGAGCATTCTGACTACGTGCCACATGCCATGTTTCATCTGAAGTATTCTGCCACATGTCACATTTCAGCTTGCAACGGTCGACAAGATGAAAGATCTTCTAGAAGGTCTTTATATACTTCAATTGGACCTGTCATTTTCTACTGTTTCCTTCGATCTCTGTAAACTTTTCTTCTTCTTCTTTGTAAATTCCAAGACTAACCAAATTCTTGCTATTCAAATGGCTCGCACTCGTCGTGCTCCTACTTCCAAAGCTAGTTCAGTAAATAGAGAAGAATTCATTATTAATTCCTTGGTTCTTGCTTGGCAGTGAATCATTCCTAGATCTAAAGTGAATTGGGAGGCTCTCTAACCCAATCTAGACAGCATATCATCTGAAGTTTCCTTCATCTTTCCTTCCTCTTCCACTACATCTTCCATGAAGATCCAGCATTGAACATCCCTGTTGGTCGACGAGATTATGTCATGTTTTATGACCATATGCTTCGAAGCCTCCTCCTTCCTCCCTCAGATTTCTTTCAACAGGTCATTAGGCACTTTGGTGTGCTTCCTTTCACCCTCACCCCTAACTCGATCCTGGATATCCATGGATTTTAGGTTCTTTGCTACTGCCTTGGGATTTTATCTCCCTCAATGGAGCTCTTCCAGATCTTCTACTAGTTTAGGTCCAGCTAGGACAATATTAGAATTTTTATGTCCTTGGGGAGGCCCAACAAGAGGCTCTTTGCCTCTAAGCCCAATAAAGCTAATGAGTGGAAGCATAGATTCTTTAGGCTCCACTACATTAGTTCCCATGAGGAGGGGTTAGGCTATGATGGTGATTATTGTGAACCCCAAAAGCTTTCTGCCAACCCTCCACTTACTGAGGACGATAGGAGGGACCTTCTCTCGTTAATCGCCATCAATGACCTAGTTAACTTAGAGGGCTTATGACGCAGCAACTTCCTTGTCGATAAAGAGGGGCATCTCACCACTCCTACTTGTGTGGAGGCCTTACTGGGTAAGTAACAGAAACTGAGCTAATGTTTATTTCTTTGTTTATGATGATTTTTCTTTTTTATGTTTGTTTTTGCAGAAAAGCCATTGAATCCAGTGAATGAGGACCTATGTCTCATGCTTGGGATGTGAACCCCAAAATATAGGGCCCAAGTGCCTCGTCCTTTGCTGACAGGGGTAATCCCAGTGCGAGACCTCTAGACTAGCCAGTTCTGTCCTCGCACCAAGAAGGAGATTCAGATATCAATCCTTTGCCTAAACCTTCAGGAGGTCAATTTTTCCTATCTAGCCCCCTACTATGATGACTTATCGAGTATAGAGAGAAAGAAGGCTTCACCTCTTCCTCAAAAGGATCATCATCGGGCAGCCCATCATCCTACTCCAAAATGCAAAACTTTAGAACCGATTGAGGGCGAGGGGCCCCTCACCATTAAGGTGGCTAAGCATAAATTGGAGAAGGCTCCTAGGTCTCCCCTTGTACTAAAGATTAGGCAATCGAGGACTACTCAACCTCCTATTCCTACTGCTGATCCTGCTCATGAAGTCCTACCATCATCCTCCACCCACCCCAAGCGCCTCTTTGGCTTTGAGAAGAAGAGGCTCTACGAACCCCTACCTCCAGTTAAGGAGTTTGAAGAGAAGATTCTACAGATTCCTTGATTCCATAATACAGTGAGGGATGTTATAAGAATGATGGAGTCCCTTGCTACCAACCAGGCAGAGTTCGACTGGTTCCTGCATAATTTCTATGCCAACTGCCTCTTGCCATTTCCTGAGGATCGCCTTCTGGAGATCTATCACTTTCTAAACAACCAGAAGGGGGCGTCTATGAAGGATTTTTTAGAGAAGGTCTTCTCATTCCCTATTGTCGCTTGCAAGGGTGGCTTTTCTACTGCTCGCCCTTCCCAGGGCCCTACAGGTAATCTTTTAAACTCCTTCTCTTCCTCTTCATCTTCTTCTTCTTCTAACTCTCGAGGGGTTTTTGAAATCTTCGAGAGGTTGAATAGGTCTCAGCAGGCTAAGTAGTCTGCTGAGAATACATCTCCTATCGAGGCCAAGCCTCTTCGAGTGATTCTTCCTGATGGCAGAGGAACGAGGAAGATGAGAGTGAAGCAATCTGCGATGAGGCCCTCGCGAGGGGCTGGTAAGTCCCTCTACTTATTATCTTATTTTTATACTTTATACTTAATAATTTTTTCTTTTATAGGTTCCCAGAAGTCTCATGAAGGGTGCTCTACTCTAAAGGCCAAGGATCCTCCATCCTTGCCCCTTCCAGTTTAACTACCTTCGGTACCGGAGGTAAGTTTCTTTCTCGAATTTACTTTCATCATCCTTGGTAATGTTCTCATTTCCTTACTTTCTTTTTTAAGATACTGAAGTTGTTCCCTTCGTTGAGGCCTTGCCTTGTGATGAGGTTGAAAATGCTCCTCCCACCTTAACACTTCCCTCTCAAGTGGCCAAGGTAAGGAAAATCCCTTTTGTTCTTTTTCTTTAAAAAGACCTCTGGTTCTCACTCTTCTTATAATTGTTTAGGTGGTTGATGAGGGCATACTCAGTGCTAGTTTTGGTGAGATAGAACAATTTGCCCAGGCCGTCAACACCAGAGTTCTATTGCCCTCAACCCATCCTCTTTGATCTATTCCAAGCGGGGTATGGTCCTAAGTCAATCGTAGAAATGTTTCTTCGAGGGGATGTAACAAAACTAATCCCTGTCAAGGGTACTGGGATGTCAAATTTTAACGAAGAGGCCTCCCTGCAGAAGGATGACCTCGCTTTGTCCCCCAACCGACGAATGTCTACTACCACCGAACCAGAAATTTCCTTCACATCCCTTCCTCTTCTAGAAGGATCTATAGGTCTGGATGAGGATTTTTTTTATGAAAGGATGAAGATTCCCAAGGCCATAGGGATATTGTCTCAACCTCCTAGCTTTGTTTCTACCATTGAGGCCACTTTATCCTAGGACCGAGCTCGCAAAAAAGCTATGGCGGCCCTCGTTTCTGAGTATCAACAGATGAACGTGATCCCTGACCTCCACGCTATGGAAAATGAGAACCTTAAGAACAGTTTAGGGGTCAAGGATTGAGCTCTTCAAGATGCTGAGGTAGCACTAAAAGATCTTTAGGTTCGGTTCCAGGAGAAGACAGTGCTTGTTGCCTCCTTGAACCAACAATTACTCAGCTCATCTTATCATGTTAAAAGCCTTCAAGAGGATAAGGATGAGCTCACCTGTGAGCTCAATGCTTAGCGATAAGCTTTTAAGTCCTTGTTAGAATAAGTGAAGAGGCATGTAGAAGACATCCATTGAGCCATCAAAGACTTCTTCACCTCCGACTGGCTGAGAAGGTACATCTTAAGGAGAGAAGTGGTGCACGGAATGTTTTGGCATAACAAGACCATAGAAGAAATCCTTGCCAAGCATCCTAACAAGTCAAAGTCCTTTAAGATTCATAATCTAAAAAGGGTTACCATTCCTGACTTGGATGAGTAATTGGCTATTCTTCCTTTGTCTTCTTCACTTGCCTTGGATGCCCACGAGGGGGATGCAAACTAATTGCTAATTTTTGTACTTTGCAAATTTTTCAATGTAACTTTTTATTCTGTAATTCATACTATGTAAAAATAAAGAAAATTATATACTTTATAATTAATACCTTTTGTTAATAAAATTTCACTCTTTTTTTTAATTCAATTCTCTTTTTACTTCTTCATCCTCATTTTATATATATATAAATTATTTTTAAACGAGGAAGCATTGCCCCTAACCATTCATTTAAGTTTTATCTTTATTTCTGACCTTAAGCTTCATAGTGGTAATCTTAGCCTTAAGGCTTGCCAACTCTCTTGTAAACTTAAAAATCTCTAGTGTTTTTAAGTTTATCGAGGATTTCGAGCACTGTTATCTGGACAAACTTTAATTTTCCTTCATTCAGCCATCTACATTATGATCCATGGTTGAATTTTTTTTATATGATTGTATGGAATTAAAATTTTATCTCTTTCTTAGTGATTAACCACATTCAAATACAATTCTTTTCTCATAAAATTTTTTTAATCTATTGTTGTTAAAATAACTGTTAATTGTATTTAAATAAGTATCTATTTTTATTTGTTTTGATTTTCATTGAAATTTTAATTTGCAATTTTATATTTCCAGAGACAATTTCAATATATTGATTAAGAACCTAGCTACTGATTAATTAGTGATAATGTAATTACATGCAATATCGCTATATAATATTTATTCATTCTAACGTTAAATGGTTATAGCCTGCAAGTTGGAATCAAATCAGCTTTTAATTGATTCTTTATTAATTATATATTTAAACACTCCTTTTCAAGTCAGCTGATACATTGCTGAAGCAGAGAAGATCAAAGCAAGTAAAGTCCCAGCAAGACACTTTCAAGATCCAAAGTCAGTTTTTAATTTCTTTCTTGGTTTCAAGATGAGGTTCCTGGACATAGTTGTCGGTTGGTGAAGGTATGGCTCACCTTTTTCTTTACATATGTGGATTACTCAGCCAATTGCTTTGGAATAGATAAAGTAATGTTTCTAATTTTTTTTTTTTGTTTTCTATTTTAGTAACAATTTCTCAACCATTTCATTAAAAACTCAGAAAAAGAGAAGATGAATTTCATCTAAATAAATTGTTTTTGAACACTTGAGCTTTTGGCTTTAAGTTAGCCAGTGTTATATGTTGTTTCGAACATGTGAAATGCATTCTATATACTAGAAGATTTGTTGGATATCCTTGCTGGTAAGAATCTAAGAATCTTTTGTATCCATTTGATTTACCTTAGTATGACTTTGTATTTGAATAATAGTCTATATGTCTTTTTCAACTTAATGAAAACAGGCTAGAAGTTTACCAATCAAGATCACAATCTTCAATAAGCTACAAATAACTAATGTGTAGTTTTTTTTTTTCTGTTTTTTAGGATAAATAGAGTTCTTGAATAGTACAAAAGGTAATTTTCACGTTCATCAACTATTATTAATATTTTTTTCTTCATGTTTTTTATAGTTAACTCCAAGTTCTTCTTATACTAATTTAAAAGGAAATTGATTGCTTAAAGAGCTATTCTCAATTTGTAAATATGGAAATTATTTTAAAGGTGCTAATTTAAAAGTAGTTATTAGGATATTGATTTTTCCAAGGAATCAAATATCTTGTTCCAAGGATTTTTACCAATTAAAACTATTATATCCTTAATATTAAAGATTTTATATGAAATTATTTTTTTTTTCCCAAAAAGTGGTAAGGTTTTATTGGCAAAAAAAATTCAGATTAAATATTCTATTAATAAAGATTATCAAAAAAGACTATTTTATTAATAAATAAATATCTTTTTTTAACATCTCAATAAATATTTATATTATCAATAAATGTAATTTTAATTGATTTATAAATTTATTATTTTTATTTTTACTTAAATTTCAATTAATAAAAATTTATGTATTATTTCAATAAATATAATTTTATTTTTTAAAACATTTAATATTTTACTTATTTTTATTTAAATTCAATTAGTAACAAATTTTATTTTGATTTACAATCAATAAAATCAATTATTTAAAAATTTTTATATTTTATTTTTTTTATGATCCAAATAAAAATTTTATTTTAAATTAATTTTAATAAATATAATCTTTTGTATTTGGAAATAAATTTTAAAATTTTTTTTATCCAATTCAGTCCCAGTTGCATTAAACGCTAGACAAGACAAACACTTGTCCTATCCTATCTTGTCTTATGTTGTCCAGTATACGCAATCAAATACGCCTTAAATACATTGCAAAATGCACACAAAAAAATGGATACAAATTTTAAATATAATTTATTATTATAAATTGTTTTATCAAATGTGAGAGAACTAAATAAAAATTTGATAAAATAAAATAATAAAAACTTTAATTGAAAATATTTGTAAACAAAAAAAAAACAATTAAGCTTACTCTAATTCAAATTGATGAAAACCAACTAATTGAGTGAAAACAAAGGAAAAAAACTAATTAAGGAAGAAATTAACTAAGAGAAAATTGTTGCTTGTAATAAAGTTTAGGTTTATAAAATATGAAATAGGAAAAAATAAAAAATAAACAGAGAAATATAAATGTTGTTGCAAGGCTCAAGACGACCCGTGGTTCACACATAATGCACCTGGTAAGACCCTGCAAACAACACGAAAGAGACATAGAGTGATCTCTAAGGACAATCACTCTGATGTTTAAGTCAGTAAGCTAGTAGAGAATAAAATGGAAGGAAATAGAGAGATATTAGAGTGATTAACCTTTTCTCCGGTGGAGACACTGAGTATATGTAGCCAACATCTATCCAACCTTATCCCTATAGTTTTGAGTAAATAAGCTTATGCCCTTAAATTCTAGGAACAGGACTCTGTGCATTGCTAATCCCCTAGCGTAACATTCGAAGAAAGGACTCTTCCAAGGCTTATCCAATAGAACAATCCCTAGATTCTAGGTCGAACCTATCGGGTCAGGACGACCCCTGACAGGTCGTCCAATAAGACCCCTTACAACATGTGGTAAGCTTAACTTCTATACTCATGGGCGACCCTAGGGGTCACCTGAGGCGGACCTTTTATAGGGTTGAGTCATCAATAAGATTTTTTTTATTAATAAAATATAAATAAAGATATTTATTTATTAATAAAATATTTTTTTATCATTTTTATTAGTAAAATATTAAAGTTAATGTCTTTTAGCAAAAAAAAAATCTAATCTCACATAAACTCTTTAAATTGAGGGTATAATAGTCTTAATTGATAAAAAAAATCCTTGAAACAAGAGATTTGGTTCCTTAGAAAAATCAACACCCTAGGTATTACATTTGTATTACACCTTTACTCTTAAAGTGGCACTTAGTATTTGATTATTTATATTTTCCATTAGTAATAATTTGTGGCTGTGTTGTGAATTGGTGATTGAAACAACAAATGATGGACAATCTTATCTATTTTTCTGACATTTGTTTCATTGCTAGTTCCATAACATTGCTTTGATCCCCTTTATCTTTTGACTATTAAAGTTGTATGCCTTAGAGCATGTACTTTATATATATATTTGTAATTTTAATCTTATTATGGCTTTTAATATATATGTTTCGTTTAATGCTACCTATCATTTCAGTGATTAACGTGTATATGTTCCTTATGTCTTATGTGAGAGAATCTATTCTTAAAGAGTTTGAGAATATGAAGACAGATTCTCTCTGCCCTAGACTTCAAAGCAAGTTCACGGTCATAGAATTATTGATAGGAACATCATTAATTTGAAAGACCATCACCTTTGTTGTCATCCATGACAAGTATGAGATACTTGTTGGTATAGAGATGGTGAGTCTCCTACTATAGACGTGATGTTGTGACAACACATGGACACACTCATGTGATAAGTAAGTCAAACAGTGACACTAGATGATAGATACATGAGTTCTATCCACTAATCAATATATTATCATCTAAATAATAATTGTCCATATAATCCTTAGATTTGAGGTAACATGTTATCTAAAATATTGGTGGTTATTATTTGATACTGTTTACATATCGATGATATCAAAGTATTGGTATATAGCATGCGGTGGTCATAATCAGTGATAT
>CAOJBK012407958.1:0-16295 GCA_948294925.1 Codiaeum variegatum | reverse complement strand
AATTGAAGAATAGTTTTTCTAGCGTTCTTTTTCTTCTTCTTATTCTAATTATCTTATTTATGAGATAAACAAGATTAATTAGTGGAAATGATATTAGTAAAAGGAGAAATTTCCTTCTAAGAGTTAGAAATGAAATTATCTCAACCAACACTAAGCATAATGGAATTAAGGTTGAAGAAGAGTTCTTCAAGAGTTCAATTCTATGTGTTGATGATGGTGATCAAGCAAAGTCCAAAGAACCCTAAATACTCTCAAAGGATTTAAGAAGGAGCTTGAACCAAAATTGGGCAACCGAGAGAGGAGGTTCAAGAAAAATCATCAACTCAAGGGAGATCTTGCCTTGGTGATGCTTGGTGTGTTTCAAGCTAGAGACTTCACATTTAGAGAGCTTAATGAAGGAGGGTAAGAGGTATTTAATGCTTTTAACTCTCTTTTATTTATATTGTATTTTGCATATAAATCGGCAATTATATCATTGGTTCAAGTTATAGGTCCAAACCTAGATTTATGTATTTATCAAAGAGTTTGATAAATGACTAAATTATCTATATTAAAAGAGTTTTAACATAGAATTAATTTTCAAAGAGTTAGAAAATTTCTAAACCTATTTTTTAAAAGAGTTTTAAAAAGGTGTTAAAGTTTTTCAAAGAGTTTGAAAAACACCAAAATCCTTTTGTTAAAAGAGTTTTAACAAAAACTAAGTTTTTCAAAAGTTTTAAAAATAAAAAACTGAATCTTTCTGATTCGTGACTTTTTGCTTCTGCTGTGTGACTCGTAACCTTTCCTTCAGAATGAATAGTAGTAAAAACTTCTTAGTTTGGAGAAAAAGAGGTTTGAAGATAGCAAAGCCCTTGCTTAGCTTCAGCCAGTCCAATCTTCATTCATAGTGACAGAACCTGGGTAAAGTAATGATTATAGAACAATATGAAACAAAGTTGAATATTGATTAGTAATTTGCTGACAGAAAGCAAATTAAAATGAAAGATAGGAATATACAACACATTTGTTAATACCAGATATAGATTTAATCTGACTGATCCTATATGAGTGACTTCAATCATATCACCATTAGGCAACTAAACATAATGATCATGCACTCATATGTAAGAATCAAAGAGATAATGAACATATGATATGGTTTGTAGCTCCAGTATCAACTATCCAAAGTGGTTTGAAAGTATTAGATTATTCTAGATGTTGATATTTAAGTTTGTTTACTGACAAAAAAATATAAGGTATTGATGATAGAATACCTGTAAAATTTACCATTGGAACAGTAGTAGTTGAATTGGTATTAGGAAGGGTAATAAGAGAAGAACTAGTAACACAATCATTGAGTAGTGTCATAAGCTTGTGAATTTGATCCTTAGAAAGAGTAATCTCAGACATGGACTTGTTAGTGGCTTCTATCTCTTCAGAATCATCCTATACAATAACTACCTGAGAGTTTGCCTTATTAATAACTTGATTCTTCCCTTTAAACCTAAAATCAGGTGGATAACCAACTAGACTAGAGCATTTTTCTCTTAAATAACCAGGCTTCCCATAATAAGTACAGAACCTTATCTGAATTGTTGTATCTCTTTTCTACCATGACAATTCCCTTAGTGAAACTTTGTGTTTGAATCAAAGAAAATCTTTAATTTTCTTATCTGAGTTCAATATTATAGGCTTGCTCAATAGATGGGAAAGGCTTCATACTAATAATTTCAGACCTTATAGATTGAAATGATTGATTCAATCCATTCAGAAACTTGTAAACAAAATCTTTCAGTTCTGCCTCAACAAATTTCTTAAAGCAATTGTCATTGCATTTTCCACAACTGCTATGAGGTAGAGGTCTGACAATTTTCAATTCCTCCCAAACACTAGTAAGTTTTTTATAATAAGCATTTACAGATTTTGTACCTTGAACTGTAGAATGCAATTAAATTAGCATATTACAAATTTTAGCCTCATTTAAATATGAGAATCTTTTAGCCAATTTCTCTCAAATTGTATGTGCATCATTAATATAAAAGACTGTTGATGCTATTGAAGGTGCAATAGATCGAAGAAGCCAAGTAACAAGAAGGTTATTACATCTCATCCATGGAAAAAACAATTCATCAGATTCTGCAGGTTTGTTAATGGTTCCATCTACAAATCCTTACTTGTTTTGAATTGAAACAACAAGTAAAAAAGATCATTTATAGGAGATATAATTAGAGGTATTAAGTTTTAGAGTCACCATTACTAAGTTATGATTCTTAGTATGGTGTAGGAAATAAGGTGAAGATGGATCTTCGTTAGGGTTTGTTTTAGTGTCCATTAATGTAATTGAAATGAAAAATAATGATTGCTTCAACAAATTGATGAGGTAAAACAAACATCAAATGAAAATAATTGAATTAAGAAAAAGATGTAAAAAGAAGTATGAGTGAAATAAAATTACCAAAAATTGAAAGTTGTGAGGCCTCTGCCTGAGCGTGATATGAGCCTCAATTTGTTTCACTTAAGAAAATCACCTTCCTTGGGCAGATTGCACATTCATGGTTTGGTGGCATGCAAAGTTCTCATACGGGAAGACCTATTAGGTCTGTTCTATTGTAGGGTGCATGTGTGGTTGTGAGTCACCACTTAATCTTTAGAAAAATGAGGTTTTTACAAGGTGATTAAGAAACCAAATTCATATAACTCCATAAAAATTGTTTGATTAGCAGCAATGGAAAAAAGATTTTGATCAATGAACCAAAGGTAGATTTGAAGATCATAAATTTGGCTTTAAATCTATTTTAGAAAAATGATTTTTCTAGTTTTGGCTAAAGCATTTCAGATTCTGCTTAAAATAGTATTTCATGTATGCATGTATAGAATAATAATGATGTATGAACAATTATATAACAATTATAACTTGATGCATAACAAATATATTTTGAATGATAATTATAGAACAATAAAAGAAAGAAAGCAATAAAGAAAGAGAAGAAAATGAATGGATATCTCCTCTAGTCATAGTAGTACTAAGGTGGACACACATCCCCAAAAGCACAGGAAAATAAATAACAAAATATAAAGAAAATAGTAAAATTAAATTACACATTAAAATATCGCAATGAGGGGATCCCTCTTCTAACCATAGAGCATGCATTCCCCTTTTCAGGAAAACATATATAAAAATAACAAACATAATAAAAGTAATACAAATAATGACAAAAGTATTGAAAAGAAAGGAAATAACAACAAATATATATAATAAAGTGTAAAACAAGACAATAACATGAAAAGAATGATTTTATATATAAAAAGATTAAAAAAAAAAAGAAACACTTTTGGAGTTGAAGCCTTTATGACAAGGCTTGCCAGCATATCTCTTTGAATGGGAATCAAACCTCACATCATTCTCCTTTCTAGCAAAGGGTGGGGGTTGTTTTGATAAAAGTGGTGGTTTGGTTCATAAGCTAACCGATTTTAGATTTTAAACTGGTTAACTAAATAGGTGTTTAATTAGTTTTAGTTTGATTATAAAAAGAAAAAAAAAAGATTTTTGAATGTTGAAATCCCAGTTAGGTTCAGGATTTAAAGAAAAAGGAAATAAAAAAGACAAGGTTTTAGAACTTTACCTTAGCTTTGTGTCGGCATGTGGAACAGGAGGATCTAACGACTTGATGAGGTAAGAACGAGTCTCTATAGTGTTTAGGGCATATTTTTAGAAGAGAAAGAGTCAGAGGTTCATCGTGTCATTAGAACTTAATGAAAAGTTTGCAAGAGGTTATATTTATAGAGAAAATAGCTGAAAGGTCAGCTTTTTTTGTGCATGAGAAAGCCAACTCGCGCACGCACAAATCAGGCTGCGCATGAGCACGTTAGCTTGTATATGCACAGGCTTGCTTGAACATGCTCAAGCCGTCTAGTGCGTGCTCAGTTAGGTTTAGTTCGATTCAACTTAGTTTCAGTATTTCTGCAATTTTGGGCTTGTTTTAAGTCTGATTTGGACCTAGTTTGAGTCTATGAGTTTGTATTGGCAGGCCAGATTTAATGGTACTAAAATAAGGACTCACAAAAGCTCATAGTGAAAGATTTGATACCATGTGAGCAAACATCAAGCTTAAGAAAATATGATTCTCATTATGATCTAACTTCAACTAGAAGCTTGTTTATATACACACAGAAAATGCCAGCTTCGAGTTTTTAGAATTGGCAGGAAAATGAAAACAGAAAACTAACTCTACAACTAAGCTCAAACTAAATGAATAAATACAATTTTCCACGTGTCTTCAACCATACATTTTAATAAATTATTATTATATATAATCAATTTAATTTTAATTAATATTAATCCATATAAAGTATATTTTTGTGTTTAAAACTCCTTATTGTGCCACAGGTTAGAAAATTCTATATAAAACTTTTTAAATTTATTATTTTTATTATTTTTATAAAATAATAATCAAAACTATCACACAAATAATTTAATTCGACAAAAAATTACTTCCCACTCAGAAATGGCAAATTCTTAGATGATCATTGGACAATGTAGGATGGTGGTCCATGGCCCACATAATCTATTAAATTGGATTTTAGTTATTTTATTCTGTCACATGCTCGACCCATTACCTTGAGAAGCGATTTATTTATTTTTTTAATATATTTTGTTTATTCCGTTCTCTTTTTTTTGCTTCTCTCATTCTTTTCTTCTTCTTCACAAAACCGTTTTGTTTTTCTATGATTTTTGAACTCCATAAATGCTTTGTTCTTAAGTTTTTTTTTGTTCTTAATTTTCATTTTTTGAACTGTTTCGTCACTGTTGGTTTTTTTTCCTGATTTTTTAGTTTGTTTTCTGTGTTCTTCGAAAGTACAGTATGATGTTTATTTTCATTCTTTGTTGCATGTTGTTAATTTTTATTCTTATTGTTTACTTTTTAATTGTGTTTTGTTATTTGAAATTTGTTTCTTCTTTTTTATGATGATTTTGTATGTTATTTTTTTGTGTCTGTTTTTTTATTTTATTTTTTGAGATTTAGGATTTTTGCAATTGATTTTATTTTATCTTATTTTATTTTGTTCTTGTTTACAATTACATTTTTTTGTATGTATTTTAGATTCAAATTTTATTGTAATTTTGGATAATTTATTAAGTTATTGATTATGAATATATTATGTTTGTTAATGAATATTTTTTTCACGTTCTGGTTGTTTTTGATAATGTTATGGCTGTTGTTTTTGTTTTCTGATTTTTGTTTATTTTTTTTATTGCAATTGTGTTTGTTGATTCAACATTATGGATGGCGATGATGGTGGTCCTAATACTAGAACTTATAGGTAAGTTTATTTTTTGTTAGTTTTTAATTAATGAATTTCTTTTTATTGTTGTTTATTGTCTATTTTGTTTTATATTTTGTTATTTTATATGGTTTTTATTTGTTGTATTCTATTTATGAATTGTTTTAGTTTTGTTGAATTTTTATTATTTTTTAATGAATTTTTTATTTTTGTTAATGAATGTTATTCTTATTATTGTTTATTGTTTTTATAGGAGAAATAAGCATAAAAGAGTATTTTCGTATTCTAGTAGTTATGATTCTTCTTATTCTTCATAGTATATTTTTTAGCTTCGTAAGAAGTGTAAAATTGATGTTGGTTCTAGTAGTGGTAATTTTTTGTAAAGTGTTGCTGATGATATTGTTTATCCTATGTTGGGTCAAGATTTTGTTGGTGGTAATGCAGGTGGTGATGTGTTGGTTGAAACTGGTATTGCTAACATGGATCAAGATGTTGATGATGGTGTTTTTGGTAATGAGGATGTTGAGAGTTGTAGTTTTGAAGGTAATGTTTCTAGTTATGAGGAAGAAGAATAATTTTTGAATAATTTAATTCAAACTTTTGATGAAGAAGAAGTAGATGATGAGGATTATGTACCTGATGCTAAGCATTTTGTAGATTCTTCTAGTTCTAGTGATGATGATTTAAAGGAAGAGGCTAAAGAATAATGAGGAAGAGGATGAAGAATAATGAGGAAGAGGATGAAGTAGATCAAGATGTAGAAGAGGGAGTAGATGAGGAGGTAGAGGATGAAGTAGATCAGGATGTAGAGGATGAAGCAGTTGAGGAGGTAGAGGAGGAAGGAGATTAAGATGTAGAGGATGAAGTAGTTGAGGAGGAAAAGGTGGTAGAAGGGGATGATGTTGAAGTTGAAGAAACAGAAGAGGGAATAGCTGTTGAGGAAGGGGATGAGGATAGTGATGAGGAAGATGATGTTGATATTAGTACTTGTAGGTTGTCCTAGTCAGTTGTTTAAATTAGTTAGTAGTTTGACTGAAAAGCAGAAATTGGCTATTGAGAAATAGGGTTTGGTGGGTTATTGACTGTGAGCCTAAAGGAATTGGATGTTAGGCTTTGTTATTTTCTTATTAAAAATTTTTATGTGAGTAGGAAATCTATTCATTTACCTTGTGGGGAGTTGGGTATTAAGGAGAGGAATGTGGAGTCTATATATAGTCTATCTTTTATTGATATTGAGGATAAGGAGCAAGGACCACTGTTAATAATAATCACTACAATGATGTTTTGGGTACTTAGAAAGCTAGATATGGTCTTAGGATAGGATCTCCTAAGGCTTCTAATATTTAAAATATGATTAAATTACGTGGTGAACATGATAACAAATTCAAGAGGGGCTTTGTTGTCTTTGCTATATCTACTCTTATGAAAGCTACTCAAAACACTATTTCTTACCACAAAATTATGTAATAATTGATTAACTTAGGTGAAGTGAAGAAGATGAATTGGTGTAATTATGTTCTGAAGTGTCTTATTGAAGCAATTGCTGATTAAAAGGTTAGAAAAGTTTGATTTTTTAAATGACCAATTTCATTTCTTATTGTAAGCTGTGTGTTGTTTTTTTTTTAAGTTTTTATTTTTGTTTTTGTTTTTTTTTTATATTTTAAATATAGTTATGTTTTCTATTTTTTTTTTATTATAATTGTGTTATCTTGATAGGGTGAATTTCAATGCTAGTTCTTCAAATTTGAGGAAATATCAAATTATTTCTTCTTGGACTAGCGAACAGATTAGAGAGACGGTCGACTAAGAAATTCGTCTTGGTTGTTTTGGAACTGAGATTTTGAGAGATTATTTTTTGAAGAAAGAGAGGAAGAAGTTTTTGAAAAATGGTATAAAGTTTGGGAAGAGTGTCTTTTCTGAGAAAGGACACTCTTCTAAAGAGAAGAAATTTTCTATTTCTTATGAGGTAAGTTTTGATATTAGTTTTTTTTATTGATTTTTATTTGTACAGTTGATGATTTGTAGTTTTTTTTTATATAATTTATAATGTTTTTATGTTAGATGATTTTTTTATAGCTGGTGAATATTTTTTATTTTTATTGTTGAATAATTGGTAATTTTTATTTGTTATTATTGTTATTATGATTTTTATTTGTATTTTTATTTTAAGGATTTCTATTTTTATTTTGTGATGTTCTTAAAGGATTTTTATTTTTAACAATTTTTTGTTGTTTTTTATAAATGAATATTTTTTGTACTTTGGTTGATTTTTTTTTTTTATTTTGTTGCTAATTAATTGTATTTTTTAAAATTTTAAAAGATTTGAAGGTTAGGTTTTATGGTGGGTTTGTTGATCTAAGTAAGTGTTGTGTTGAGTTTACAAAGTTGACACCAGCTGTTATTGAACAATTTGGTTATAGTAACTTGTTTGCTGGTGTTTTTTACTCCATTTGGTGAATTTTTTTAAACTTGTCTAGTGTGTTGTGAAATAATGAACTTGTTGGTAATAGTTTTTATTATGATGGTGATAATTTGAGCTCCATTGGGTATGTGAGCAAATTTTTTAGAGGCTGAGTTTGTGTTTCCACAAAAGTTTCCTTCTCATAAATGGTTTAATGTTCCATATGTGGGTAGGAGTGAGGAGAATTTTAGTTTTGGATTTAATGTAACTTCTGAGAAGAAGAGGAAAGTTGATTCTAGAGTTTTTAAGGAACATGTTCATGGGGGAGGTGTTGGTAATCGACCTACTAAAGTTGATTATGCTATTGAGCAGAGTAATGATGAGATTGATGCTGGTGATGATGTTGATTTTGGTGATGATGGTGTTGAAGAGGATGTGGAAAATGGTGGAGAAGGTATTGGATTAATGTTTAATGAAACTGCTAGTGTAGTTTTTAGATTACAGGAAGGAGATAGAGTTCAATTTGTTGAAGTCAATCTTTAGCAGCTTTCACATGTTGAAGAAGGAGATTTTGGTAGAGTTGATGGTGAATATATTGGTGTTGAAGAGGTATAAGGAGATCGAAGATAAGGTGAAAGGATTTCTCAACAAGAGTTTGAAGGTGTTGGTTGTGTATCTGTTGAGTCTGTTGTTAGAGATAATACAGAAATTTAAGAAAGAGAAGGTGAAATAATTTTTGAAGGACAATCTGGATATAATGTTAAAGCACATGCAGAGCAAGTTGACTTTATTTTTAAACAAGTAGAACAAAATGAACGGGAAGAAGTGGTAGGAGAAACAAAAGATCTTGAAGCTGTTTCTAGAGATGAAGTTGAAGTGGAAGGTTCTGATTTGATTGAAAACTATCAAATAGTTCTTAGGCAGAGTTTGGAAGTTGTTGATGTTCAATCATAGCAATCTGTTGATGTTCAACAAAGAAGTCAATATTTTTTTAGGTATATGTTTTTTTTATTTATATTTTTGTTTTATTTTTTTAATGATGATTTTTTTATTGTTTATTTTTTGCCAGTTTGATAAGAGGACATGATGAAGAGCTTATTAATGTGTTTCAAAGAGTAGGGAAAGTTGAAAAGGTTGAAGTTGTTTTTAAATATGATTTTTGGTTAAGCTATAATGAACATATGGCTTCCATGCAAGCGAGATTCAAGATTTTTGGTGATTATGCTTTTAATTCTACATTGATTTCGAGTTAGTTAGTTATTATTATTTATTTATTATTAATATATCACTTATTATGAATATTTTTATTTCACTTAATGAATTTTTATATTTATTTTTATGAATAATTTTTTTATATTTTTTTTAGTGAATTGTTGTTTTCTACAAGAGATCAGGTTCTGATAAATAGAAAAGATTTCATGACAATGCTTCATGGGAAGGACGTAGTTAGTACAATCTTGCTGGCTTGGTGTTTTAGGTTGAATTTATTATAAATTCAATCTCTACCTTCAGAGCCTCCAAGTGTACTTATATCTCCTAGTGCTTTTGTAAGTTATTTTTTTTGTTTGTTTTTTTTTAATTTATGTTTTATTTTAGTTTTAATTGACTTTATTTTTTTTAGTTGTGGTTGGATAAGACACGGATTGAAGAGATGTTAGAAGCTGATCGTTTTAAGAATTTTTATGATATTTTAAATTCAGAATTGAAGCATTTTATTGATTTAAAAAAAGTGAAACTAGTTAGAAGTTCTATTATATTTATTTTTAGTATTTATTTATTGTTTTATTTAATTTGTTCATTTTATTATTTGTAGGTTTTTTCTGTGTTTGCAAATCACAATTTTATTGTATGTGTAAACTTTCCAAAGAAAAATATTCAAATTCTTGATATTAAATGTCTTATTGTGCCCTAAGAGCCAAAATATGAGACTTCTATTAATGATTTGGTAAGTTTTTTACATTTGTTGTTAATTTTCAGTTTTTGTTTATTTTTTGATTGATGATTTTTTTTATTTTGTGACGAATGTTTTTGTTATATTTGATGAATATTACTACTTTGTATAGTAAATAATTTTGTTTTATTAATTTTTTTAGATGTTGTGTTTTGCACAGTATATTTCTAAAAAGGATATGTCTCATGATAAAGATGTTTTTACATTTAAGCAAAAATGTGTGAAAATGTCATGACAAGTAATGAAATATAATTCTGATTGTGACATTTATGCTATGAGGAATATGGAAACATTTCAAGAAGGTGAAGTGAAGTGGTCTTATGGGTTTGGTATAAATAAGGTATGAAGGATTTAGATGTTTATTTAATTTTATATTTTTTTTAAAATTTTTGTTTTTCTTTTTTACAGGTTAGAAAAATGAGGGAGCTTAGAGTTAAATATTGTGGAGTATTGCTATTGTCTCAGATAAATGACATGAAAATAAATTGGTAGAATGTTCGATAGTGGTTTTTCTTGGTAGTAGATAATATTTTTTTTCTGATTTTTTTTTTCAAAAAATTGAATCATATGTTTTTACATGTTATATTTTTATAACATGTGAAATGAATTTTTTATAATGCTTAAGGAATTGGTTTTTGTTTATGAAATATGAATTCCACTTTCTGTTTAATAATCTTTAAAAAAAATTGAAATTGTTCATTACCTTTTATAAATGTTATAAACATTCATCAAAAGAATGATGATAATGTCTGTTGTTTGTTTTTGGAAAATTTAATATTATTTTGTAGAATTTATGTAATGATAATATTTAGTACGAATCATTAGTTTTTAAATTAGTCTATTTTTGAATGGTATTTTGTTAGAAATATTCATTGTTTTTCATTAAAATATTCATTATTATTCTCTAAAATATTCACTATAAAGTATTTAACTTTAATATGTAGCAAAATATTAAAAGTTTTGTTTGTGATATTATATTTTAATTTAGACTTCTTATATAATTTGTAATCTGTTGAGTTTATCTAGCTGTAGAACTTGATGTAACATTATTTTCCTTTAAATTTTTATAGCTGAAAAAAACATATTAATTAAAATAATTCATTGCTGATTGAAAAAAAAATCCATAAATAAAAATAAAAATATTCATTTAGTTGATATTATTATTTTTTTAATATTGATAGTATTAAATACTTACTTTACATATCAATTATTAATCTGTAAATTATTCATTTGATAATTGATATGTAAAATAAGTATTTAATACTTAGTTCATTGACAAGCAAAATATTTTTATATTAAATTATATTGTTGTATTACAATGAACTAAACCATGTCACAAACATATAAAATATAAATCATCAGTTCAAGCTAAACAAAAGGAAAATGAATGCATCCATCATTCTGTTGCAATAACTTCCATCTTATGCAATCAAAACATTCATTAAAAATCCAGTAAAGATCCAGCAATCATTTTGCAAAAATAGAAAGTCCCATATGCCACCTAGTACCAGTAAGCTTGGCATGTGCTACCTCAGAATACCAACCACATCTCTTACATCGATGCATCGGGCACTAGTTAGGTTTAATATTTTGTCCATGACTACTTGCTAAGGGTTCCCAGAGTGGACCTCGATCAGCTTCCGGAGAAGGTACATTCTTTGACCTTTGTTTCAGTAGTATTTGTTATTTAACAGTTTCTAATTTATGTATGATCTTTTCAGGTTTCTAGTTTATTTTATGGCCTGAGTTTAGACAATCATTAGAGGGCTATGTTCCATTTGAGCACTTCACTTTCTAAGATTAGCATTCTGAGGAGCTGGCTAAAGCGAAGAGTCACCAAGATGAGGATGACTATGGATGAGGATGATATCGAGAAGCCTGAGCTTGAGGATAATGCATGACTTATTTCTATATGTAGATAGTTTTTGGACCCCAGTTATGGGCTTTGTTGTAAAAAAATTTCAGCCTTTTGTATTTCAAAATTTGATTTTTATGAAAAATTCAATACATTTTCATTTTTTCTTTGTAATGTTTAGATTTTTGGAAATGATTTTACTTAGAAAATTCGATTAGAAAATATTTTGGATCGAAAATCAAGTGAAAACAGAATCGGATCGAGTCAGAACGGATCGCTTCGAAAAGCCGAATGAATGCACGACATGTGGCAGCCAACACATGCATTTAGCCCCTCAAACATACGTTTGGGCCAAAACACATGCTTTTAGGTCAAAACACGTGCATTTTGTCTTGACTCACACGTTTAGCCTTCCAAAATTAGTTTTTCTGCCTCAATTCCCATGCCACTATAAATAGAAGTATGAAAAATCAATTTTTGACTTAGAAAATCACTAGGGAATAAAATTATTTTATTGAAAAAGTCAAATTCTTTTCTTTTTACCCATAATATGAAGCCCTGTTTTAGCCATGTGATGCATGAATGGTGTCAGAAGTTGAGCAAAGTGCAGAAAATCAACCTTGGGAAGTATGGTATGTCAACTTTACCAACTCTTAGAGGTGTTAAGATTGATTGGGATTTTCTGAATGCTTGCATATGATTTTGGGATCCTGTTGATCATGTATTTAGTTTTGGGGCTGGTATGGATGAGATGTGTCCGACGTTTGAGGATTTTTCCTTTTTGCTCGGTATGAGTCCCGAGGCTGTTCCAGTTGATTGGGTAGGCTATTTCAATTCGTTCAAGAGGTTGTTGGATTTGAGCACAGAGGCTACTTCGGATATGGTGAAAGATGATTTGGTTGACCTACTTGTGTTAGCCTTTATTTTTTAGGAGGAATCAAAGGATGACCCTATTTGGATGGCTCAGAGATTGAAGGCCTATGCCTTTACACTGATTGTAAGCAATATTTTTGTGGGCCTAGTTGGATAGGAAGATGCGAGGATAGCTAAGCTAATACTTCAGATGGGTGAAGGTAAGTCAATTATGGGTATTATTTTGGATGAAACACTATTGATCCTTGATCGCTATTATAGCTCCAAGGAACCTTGGTCTATTAGTTTGATTTTGCTATAGGTACTTAGACTCTTTTCTTCTTGTCTGTTTTAGCATACTTTGAGGCTTCTCTAACTTATGTGTTTGCCTTTCAGATTTGGCTGAGAAATCATCTTAGGATTGTTCCTAGACTTGACAGGCCAGGACACTCTGCTACTTAGTATCATACTAGGAAGATTGCCATTCGCTTTAGCTCTGAGAAGGAGTGGATTAACTGGCTATTAGAGCTGAGCCTTTCAGATTTGCTATGGAAGCCTGATTGCTATACTATCAAGTGGTTCAAGTATGTGTACTTGCTTGTTTTTTAGTACGTGAATCGGTATTAGGCTACTAGAGTCCTTTGTCTGATGGGAAATGATTAAGATGTGCCCTTAGATGGTCCTTTGTTCGTGACAACCACAGTGAACGATCAAGTGGCTAGAGTTGTTCTCTCTAGTTTAGGGACTTTATAAGGGCTATGGTTATCCTAAGTGATGACTATAGAAAGCTTCCAGTGTATCTTGAGTGGTGGATCGAGGCTTGTTGGCAAAAGGAGAATGTAAAGTGCATCACCCTTTTGACTGAGATTGAATATTGAGTTTGAGTCTAGTCTAAGGAAAACAAGACTTCAGAAAATAAAACTGTGTTTATTTTATTTTTCTTTTTGTCTCAAATATCTTATTTTGGGTGTTCCAAAAGATGAATAAGACCTCAATAAACATTTTATTTTATTTATTAAGCTCTTATTTTTACTTAAGCCGCCTTTTTTGGGTTTTCAACTTAGCGAGTTGTCTTGATTGTTGACTAGACCACCTTTTCACTTTTCAGTCTAGCAGGCTATACCTTAAAATTTTCCTAAGTCGCCTATTTGGGTTTTCAGCTTAATGGGGTTTCATTATTTTTTTTGATTTATTTATTTGTTATTTTTAACTCTTGCATGCAATGTTAAAGAACCCAAATGAGATGAAAAATTGATTTTTATTGAATGATTTAGACCGTGCCTGTAAAGGCTACCTACGTATCTCCTTACAAAAGATGTTTTGAAAAAGGAAAGTACATGATAATTTTTTTGGAGAATCAGATCCACGTAGTTCTTGTTATAATAATGGTGCCTGAATGCATGCTCATACAACAAGAACACTATATGAAGTACTTTTTGAGCTGATTGAGGTTGGTTGGATGGTTGAATTCATTACCATCGACGTCCATCAGGATGACTCCTTCACTTGACATGATCTTTTTAATGATGTATTGTCCACTCCAAGGAGGTCTAAATTTCCCTCGAGGGTCTTGCATGGCTTGTCTAATATCTTTGAGGACTAAGTCACTTTCCTGAAGATTGCGACTTTGAATCCGTTTGTTGAAATAATTGGCAAGCCTGATCTGGTAGTTCTGGGTGTAGTGGAGAGCTTCCATCCTCTTTTCATCAATCGCATTAAGTTGATCATAGTAGGCCTGTTGCCAGTCGAGTTCAGAGATCTAGACTTCATGAAGAACTCTGGCTGTCTGAATTTCCAACTCTATAGGAAGGACTACTTTTATTCCATAGACTAGTAAATAGGGGGTGGCTTTTGTAGTTGACTTTGTATGTAGTTCTGTACCTAAGGAGGGCGCTTGACAAATGTAAATTCCAACCTTTCTAATTGCTAATAATCTTTTAGATCATGTTTTTCAGTGCTTTGTTTATAGCCTCTACTGTGCCATTAGTTTGAGGCAAGTATGGGGAAGACCTGTTATGTTTAATCTTTTCTTTTTTCAGGAGAGTAATGACTTCTTTCTGAAAGTGTGAGCCATTTTTAGAGATGATCTCTTGTGGAAAACCATACCTTGAGATGATGTTGGTTTTGATGAATTGGGCTACCTTATTTGAGTTCAGGACTTGATAAGGGGCAGGTTTAACCCACTTAGTGAAATAGTCAATGGCTACTAGGAAGTGCTCATGGCTGGAAGAAGACTTTGGTGAGATATTTCCAATTATGTTGATACCCTAAGTAACAAAGGGCTATGGCATAGTAATAGGATTGATTGGAGAGGGTGGAAGCTTCTAGAGCTTAGAGTACTATTGACACTTTAGGCACCTTCGGGCATATCGTGCATAGTCTCAATTGATAGTTAGCTAATAGTAGCCTTGGATTCATGTTCTTATAAGATAACACCTAACCATTCATATAGGTGTCATCTGTCCCACTATGGATTTCTTCTATGATCTTATTGGTCTCTTCGTTTGAGACACATCTAAGGTGAATGACATTCATTAACTTTTTGTAGAGGATATCACCTCTAGGGATGTATCCACTAGCAAATTGTCTAATTATTCTCCTTTGTAATATGGAGGCACCTTCAGGATATTCCCTTTTAGCGAGATAGATATAGATGTTTCAGTACCATAGTTTCTCTTCAACTTCTTGAATGTTCATGCAATGAGTCTAAAGGGTCGGTTGGCACTTGATGCTTATTAAAATAGGACAGATAATGAACTCATAGAGTATTTTTTATCATAGATGCAAGTGTGGCCAGTGCATCAATGAACCTATTTTGAGTTCTTGGAAGGTAATGGAATGACAAATTATCAAAGATGTTGGCCAGCTCCTCGAGGCACTTATGGTAAGAAACCAATCGCCCTTCTCTAATTTTCCATTTTCCTAAAGCTTGTGAGACAATAAGGTTAGAGTCACCATAGACTTCTAAGTTTATGATGCCAATCTGGAGAGTTGATTCTAACCTAAATACACATGCTTCATATTCATCTTCATTGTTGGCTACCTTGAAATCTAGTTAGATTACTAGAGGCAAGCTTTCACTGGTATGTGTAAGGAACACCAATCTGACACCATAGCCTTTGTGATTGGTAGCTCCATTAAAATACAGTTTCCATGTTTCAATTTGAAGGAAAAGAATGTCATCATCAAAAAATTCAAGTTCTTCCCATTGATCATCAGTTGGGGCAGCTTCCAGTTGATCGGCGATAACACTCCCCTTGATGGACTTTCTCTGAATGTATTTAAGGTCATAGGCTACTAGGGCTTCCATCCATCTAGCCATCTTGCTGTCTAGGATAAGTTTTCTATGAGGTATTTGAGCGGACTCTAATCAGTGAGGACATGTGTGATGTATGACCCCAGGTAATTCCTCAATTTTTGACTGACCCATACCAGAGATAGGCAGAGTTTTTCAATGTATTTATACTTGAGCTCGTATGCCAGAATCCTTTTACTCAAGTAATAGATGTCATTCTCTTTATATGAATCTGAGTCCTTTTGTGCCAGCATTTCCCCCATGGCTTCTTCTGTAATAGTTAAGTAGAACAATAGTGGCTGACTAGGTTTAGGAGGCTGTAAGATTGGCGGACTTAGAAGATACTCCTTTATCTATTCAAAAGCTTTTTAGTATTCCTCATTCCACTATTTAGAGGAGTTCATTTTGAGTAAGTTGAATATTGACACATAAGTGTCTGCTAAATATTAGCTAAACCAACTAATGTACTGTAGATAGCATAGAAAGCCTCTTATCTCCTTTTCAGTTGTACAAGGTGGCATATCTAGAATGGCTTTAAATTTAGCTAGATCCACTTCAATGCCTTTCTTGCTAACCATGTAACTTAGGAATACTCTAGATGAGGCTCCAAATATACATTTATTGGGGTTTATCTTGAGATTGTATTGTCGAACTCTAAGGAAGAACTTCTCCAGTGCTT
>CAOJBK012407695.1:0-11307 GCA_948294925.1 Codiaeum variegatum | reverse complement strand
GTGTGTGTGTGTGTGTGTGTGTGTGTGTGTGTGTGTGTGTGTGTGTGTGTGTGTGTGTGTGTGTGTGTGTCGGGGTCCAACGAGAACTCTCTTAAAATAAGAATCAAGGATTTAATATCAGCTTTTGATTTCTTATTTTAAGAACTTAATCTAATAGCTGACATTAAAAACAAAACACACTTTCAACTATAAGTCTTTCGGCTCAAAAAAGAAAAATACGCATATGTTTCTCACGCCCTATCTCTGGGAATTTTTGTCTTTGTAAATCAAATTTCTTCTTATTCGCCCATTAGAATTCAAACACCATCCTATAAATTTCTATGACCATTAGCTTTTGTTTTTCTAAAAAAAAAACTAATAGTCTTGAGCTGACAATTCTTACATGGACTAGACATTTGCTTGATGACACATAGAAGTCACCAGATGAGGAAATACAAAACATTTTTTAAATTAAACTATTGATGTTTTATTTCAAAATGTATAGTTAGATATTTGAGTAATAATATTAATGCATGAGTAATAATATTAATGCAAGGTTTTTAAAAGAATGTATATTTTGATATAATTTAATTAACAAATTAAATTATAAATGTGATGTAGATTATGTCTAATATGTATTCATATTATCCATTCTTTTTTCTCTTAATATAAAATATTTCTTAATGATGTCAATGCTATTAAATAAATATATAGTTCATTTTTTTTTACTTTATTTGGTATACATTATTTTTTCAAATTTATTAAATAAAATTTACACTTTGTAAAATAAAATCTAACTTTATCATCTAAATTTATTTTTAAAAAAATTCAAATCATTAATAAACACTTTAAAATTTGAAGTATTTAGTACTAATATACTACAAATAAAATAATTTTACCAAGATAATAATATGGACTTATAACCAAACGAAGCATCCAATAAACAAAATAATTTTAATATAAAATTGAGTATATAGAAAAATAAGACATGTTATTTATAAATGTAAGTTTAATTATTATTCTTTTTTTTTTAATTTAACTTTTGTTTTTGGCCAATGGACCACACATAGTTATCAATAGCCATACAAAATCACCAGTAGACCACATACAATCACTAGTAGATTACACACAATATTTACTAGGCCACTCACAATTACCACCATACCACAAAAAATCACCAATAGACCATACACAATCACCAGTAGATTACACACAGTCACTAATAGACTATACACAATATTTACTAAACCACTCACAATTACCATCAACCCACACAAAATCACCAATAGACCACATACAATCACCAGTAAACTACACACGATATTTACTAGGTCATTCACAATTACCACAAGACCATACAAAATCACTAGTAGACTACACACAATCACCAGTAAACTACCCATAATCACCAGTAGACTACACAATATTTATTATACTACTCATAATTACCACCAGACCACACAAAATCACCAATAGACCATACACAATCACTAGTAGACTGTACACAATCACTAGTAGACTGTACACAATATTTACTAGATCATTCACAATTAAGGGTGTTCAGAATCCAGGTCAGACTGGAAAATTGAACTCGAGTGGACTAGTTATCATTCGGTCTGGTCTTCGGGTTTAGATATTTAAATTTTTGGTTAAGGTCCGGTCCAGTCCAAATCCGAAAAAGTCTATCCGGTCCAAACTTGGAAAAAACTCAGACCGGTTTAAATTAATTTATTATTTTTTAAATTAATTTTCTATTAAAAAAATTGATTTTTTTATAATCGGCTCGGACTGGTTTGGAGTTTAGACCATTATTTTCTGGTTCAGTCCGATTCGTGTCGGTCCGGTTCTGGATCAGTGAACAGCCCCACTCACAATTACCACCAAACCACACAAAAGCATCAGTAGACCACCCACAATCACTAGTAGACTGCACACAATATTTACTTGACAACTCATAATTATCACCAAACCACACACAATCATCAATAGACTACACATAATATTTACTAGACCACTCACAATTACCATCGGACCACACAAAATCACTAGTAGACTACAAATAATCACTAATAGACCACATAGAATTTTAACATCAAACACTTTTAAAATCGGCTTTTTAACCTTCAAATTATTCTCTTTTTTCTAATCAAAGTCTCTCTCTTGACTACTTGAACTGATAATAGCATCCATCTAGGCTCATCTCATCCACCAACTTAGGATTAGAATGTAAACTTTAGAATTAAAATATATAAATTAGAATGTAAAGCAAATATAAATTAGAAATTAAAAGAATAAAAATTCAAAAAGGTAAAAGAAAGAAATGAAAAAATAACACAAGTTAGAAAGTTTAAAAAAACAAAAAAGAAAGAGAAGAAAAAGTGAACAAAAATTTAATCAGAAAAAATGAAAAAGATTAGAGTTTGCCCAATATTATTGTAATAGGATTAATTTACAAAAAAGAAAATTAATTATTAAATATTATGTTGCTTTGGTTATTTTTTTTCTTATTTTTTGATTGTTTAAATTAATTTCATCACACCCTTCAAATTTAAACTTTACATGTTAATTAATAAAAAGAAAATTAATCATTAATTACTATTTTATTTTTCGTTATATTTTTATTGTCAATGTGGAAGTTTTTTCTTTTAATTTGTTAGAGTTGTTTTTTTTTAATTAAAATAGGACAAAATTGACTTCACAACCATAACAAACCAACAAAAAATTAAAGCAAGATAAAAAAAAATTGTCAGTTGATAATGTCATGAATTTTTAAGATTTTATTTTATTTTATTTTTCTTTTTTTCCTGTGAAAGATGAATTTAAAATTAGATTTTTATCTGATATAGACCCACTTAACTTTCTATTATTTTTTAAGCATAACAAAATCATATTGAAATTATAATTGGTGTTAGATTTCCGAAAAAAGAAAGGTTAGCATATGGTTTTAAAACATAGTGTATAAAGAAGTAACAAATAATTGGATACTAGATTCTTAAAGACAATAAAGCCCCTCAATAGAATTTATAAAACTAAATATGCCTATTAGCTTGATTAAAATTATAATATATGCCATTAATGAAAAATGTGTTGGTTTTTCCTTCACTCTTGACGTTTTTCAACCACTAAATTAGATTAAATTGAGGGTTAAATTTTATTTAAAGGTTTTTATTCATTCTTAGTTCTCATTGGATTTTAATTATATATATATATATATATATATATATATATAAAACAAACTTTATGAGTTCATTAAGCTTCGTGTTCGTTACGTATTGGTTATAAGTTTATCAAATATAAGGAATGAAAATGAACTTGACATGTATAAGTGACGAACTTATAGTTCATAATTGATGAACCTTTTTTTTAACCTAGGAACATTTAGATTTTTTTTTTCTATAAAGCATATCATTCTTAATTTATGGTAATATTTTTTGTAATTTATAAGTATAATCTTAATTAATTTTTGAATATTAAAATAAAATAAATATAATTTTATGAATTATATAAATTGTTTATTTTTTTTAAGATTGATATGTATGTTTTATTTAATTATAAATATTTAACAAAATATTACATTTTTTAAACATTTTTATCAGACTGTTGATGTAGTAATTGATGAAACATACACCGATGATCCGGTTGGCTACAATCAATCAACCTTCCTTCAAAATGTAAACGTAGAAGATAATTCTTGTTTTGCATTTCTCTCAAATCAAAGCTTATGGAGATATGATAAGAGAGTTCAAAACTTAACTGCTTCTGGTGAGTTTTTTGCTTATTTATTATAATTGTTATCCGACTTCTTTTGACAATGTTGAAGAGCTAATTTATAACATGTTTGACATTATTTTATGTTTCCTATTTTTCAAAAAACAAAAAATCATTTTGGATATTAGAATTTGTTACTTTTTATTTTTAACTTGCTTTTGAATAAATATGATATTAATTTAAAAAATATATATATATTTATAACATTATTGATAATTTTATTTTTAAAATTTAGAAAAAGAAACAAAAAATTGAAAATCACAATGATACCGAATGAACAATTTATTTAAAAAAATTAGTTTTAATAAAACTAAGTTGTTATGCATTAAATAACTTTTTAAATAAACATTTTGTATGTTTTTGTGAAAAATTGGAAATTTACAAGTTACAAGTAGTCTTCAAAAATTATATTTTATAAAATGGATTTTTATTTTATTATCATGATTAGCTATTCAATTGAAAATTGAGTATTTATTGGAATTATTATTGAAATTCATGAGACCATACACAATTGACTGATACGAGATCAAGTATTAAAACTTGCTTGCAAGGATTGACATCATTTTTAGTGTTATAAATAACGCTTGAACATGAGTTTCAGAATCCAGATCTGAGTATAAAACACTGATTTAAAATTTAAGGGTCCGTAGACAAATTAGTTTAAGGGTTGAAATTTATTTATAAGTATCCACTCATTTATAAATTTTTTAAATATTTTATAATATTTTGATGCAAGATTCATTTTTCAACAATTATAAATATTGTTGTAAATTAAGAAGAAAAATTTTTTAAAAATATGTGAGATAAAACATTTTATAGTTCTTATTATTAGGAAATACATATTAAATTATACTAATTATCTAACTTATAATTGTGCAGATTGGTATGATGGAGCAGTGTCACAACCCCAACTAGTTTTAGCAGATCTTATTGAAGCATTATTTCCAACAGGAAATTATACAACTATTTATTTGAGAAATATTGCAAAGGTAATTATTGAAGCTCTTGTTGTTTTTGTATATACAAATTACTGTCCTCACTGATAAATTTTACTGCAGGGAGAAGGTGTTATAAGTATTGTTTCTAATATGTGCGATAGAGATATTTCCATTCCATTGGAGCCCACAATACTACCTTGTCCATGAAATTTTTATATTTCAAAAATTTTTTAACTTCTGATATTTCTTTTTTATATTTTTAATAGGCTATATAAGATTTTTTTTTTTAAATATATCAAGTGAAATTTAATGTAGTATTTAGTACATGGAACATTCTTTTAAAATCTTGACATTCATTCTTGAAACATTAGCCTGTCGAGTTGCATTTTAGTTTTTTTTTTTCTTTTTTGGGCTAAGGGTCAAAAAGTCCCAGGGCCGGCTCAGCTGCAAGGCAATAAGGCCTTTGCCTAAGGCCCATAAAATATGAAAGGCCTCACATGGACTGGTTATATGATCAATTGAAAAGGATTATTGTCAAAACATGGGTATAAATTGCAAAAAAGAAAATTAACTTTTTAATAGGAACTGCCATTGCCCCCACCTTTCAAATTTGTTTAAATTAGGCCCTCCCCATTTTTAATGGTACAATTAAGGGCTTTTTTTGAAAAAAAAATCTAAATTAAACTTTTCCATTTTTTCATTTGGTTCAATTAACAATTTTAGGCTTTGGAGGGACGTGCACATTTCATGTTTAATTGTTCAGAAAGTAAAATTAATTTGAATATTTATCTATTTTTTACTTTTTTTATTTTAAAAAAATTAACACTGTTAGAATACATCCTCAATTCTGTTAGAAAGGGCTTAATTGAGACAAGTTTTTTTTTTAAATCCTTGTATTCTCAAAAGTGTAAATGACCTAATTGAGAAAATTTTGAAAGGTGGGAAGCTTTTTCTCCTCTTTTTTTTTTCATATTTGCTTTGGTGTTCATAACTACTTATTAGTCCTCTTATGTATCAGCTCATGGTTAAAATTATATTTAACGCAACTAGCTGAAAATTTAATTATGAGTTATCAACTTTTTGAAAATTTTTTATCTAACTGATTGAAATAATAGTGTTTAATAAAATTAGCTGAAATGTATATATTTTGTTAATATTATATAAAATAAATTCTTTTTTAAAAATGTATAAAATTAGAAAAAATATATATATAAATATCTAATTAAAATTTTTAAAAATGTGTAAAAATAGCTTCTTAAAAAGAAGTTTAAATTTTATAAAATGTTATCTACCAAGCATCTTCTTTTTTAAAAGAGATATATTTGACTTGATCAAATAATCAAAATTTTAGATTATTTGATTTGCCAAAAACACACTAAATTTTTTAATTTATATGATGAGTAAAAAATAGTGGCTATAACTACAAGAATTTATAAATCAAAATTAATTGTACTATTGTCTTAAAATTAAGTTTTAAAAATTAAATCTAATTTGCAATGAATAGAAAATTATTCACAAGTTTCTAATTGGTATGTCCCATTGGATTTTTATTCCATGACAAGTAGGATGGATCACCAAGAGGCCTGCAAAAAAAAATAAAACTTAATAAATATACCTTAAAAAATTTTCTTAATAATAATAATTCATTGAAGCATGACTCACCTAGGCTTGATGACATAAACAAGTATGAAAGAGATTGCTAGAAACAAGCAAAATCCACCAACAGAAAGATAAGCTCTTCCTAAAAAATCATTTTTTCCACCAATCCAACTTGTAGTTGAAAGAACCAATTTCTTTTTGCCTCCAAAACTGTAAGTATTATAATTATTTTGTATAATAACAGTAATTATATCATTAGGTTCAAGATCTACTTCTATTCTTCCATACAGTTTTCTGAAGCTTGATAGTGCTGCTGTGCGCATCCATACTATGAGGTCTTCTTGTTCACTCAACTGTCTCATTCAAAACCAATAAATAATATTTATAATTTGATTAAAAATATGGAAGCAAGAAGGTAAAGAGATGCATACTGGTATGGTTGAATT
This sequence comes from Codiaeum variegatum, assembly GCA_948294925.1. Taxonomy (NCBI): domain Eukaryota; kingdom Viridiplantae; phylum Streptophyta; class Magnoliopsida; order Malpighiales; family Euphorbiaceae; genus Codiaeum; species Codiaeum variegatum. Next base: position 4,577 of record CAOJBK012407695.1, on the reverse strand, counting down.
GAGTTTTGCACCTCCAATCAAATCTCCACTTTGAAAATTCTTAGGATAAACATCAGATCCAAATTTATAGGCTTGATCACTTTTCCATGCTATGTTCTTCTTGCTAACTTCTAAGGCCTTGTTTTTAAGTGAAAACCCATATGTGTCATTAAACAAACTCCAAGCAACAAGCCCACATGGAACTATTGGTGCATTTTTTGATGTTAAAGATTCAGGTATGCAACTCATTGTGTCACTCTCACTTTCCTTGTGTCTCAATTGTTTATCACTTCTACTTTTTACATATCTGAAACAAGTTTTCACAACTTAATTACACAAAATATTCCAAAACATATACAAACAAAATGATTCATGATATAAATACCTAAATTTTATTTTATTTTATTTTCAATTCTACCCCTTTTTTAAAAAGTATCAATTTACGCTTTATGTTTTTTGAATAGTTTCAAATTTATCATGCAGTTAAAAATTATAAAAAATTAAAGGCGAAAAATTGGTCACTTCATCGATGGTTGATATAGACTAATGGTTTGTAAGTATTAAAAAAATATGATCTATAAATTGATAATTTTTAAATAATTTGGTAGGATTAAAAAAATCATCAAAATTTGGGATATTATAGACACTACAAGAAAAATGCAAAAAAGCAAAGACTGAATTATATCTGTTGTGAATTAGTGGCAGATTGCAATTTTTGTCGCTAAAAGTAGCAGCAAGAATTTATCAACAAAATTATCAATTTAGCGACAAAATTTCGTCATTAAATAATTTTTTTCCTTTGTAATAAGATCATTAAACCTAAAAAAAAAAAGGTTAGATACTCACCGGCGATGATTCTGATAGAAATTATCGAGTTCATAATATATGAAAATAGGACTTCTCATTTGTTTTGGAACCTAAGAACAAAAAGAAAATTTCATATGTAAGACAAAATATATTTGATGTTAAAACTAGAAAAATAAAATGCACATTAATTGGAAAGGAATAGAACTAACAGTTAAGGTCCGAGTACAAGTCTTGTTAGTTTTATTATTTTGGATGTAATTCAAACTATCATTTGAATAATTAGGAGGAATACAATCTTTGTCGTAACGATCTACAATTTCAACCACCTACATTTTTACAAAAGTTAAAATTATTATGTTTTTAAATTAGCAAATAATCAAATGTAAAGGAAGATTAGAATAAATTAATTACATGTTCTGATGCAAACAATGAAACTAGACCAATAGGGATAAAAACAATGCCAACACAGACAAGCGTCGTAATGATCTGAAATCAATTTTTTTTAAAAAAATAATTAGTAGATTTGATTTTAAAAAATAATAATTATTAAAAAAAATGTGCATTCAAGACCATTTATTACCCATCCTGGCGTTAGTATCGGTTTGCAAGCAGGAAGTTCCTGTTGTGAAAATCGAGAATCTACATCCAAAAAGAAGAAAGAAAATTCAGATTTTTTTTATTATTTTTGATAAACCCAATTAGAAAAAATCAATATCTATACAAATATTGAAAGAAAAGCAAGAAAAATTGTTTGAAATAAACCAAATTAATAATTAATTAAAGACATACAAAGAATTGATTGATAATGTATGTGCATAATCCAATCAAGTAATATAAAGATTCAATGCATATTTTAAGAAAAAAGAAAAAGGTAAAACACATATTTGAAATTAAAAAAAAAAATAAACAAAAATGATAATAAACACAAAATCACTAGAAAAATAAATAAATCATATGAGAAAGAAAGAGAGAGAGATAACATTTAGGTTTTATGGAATTTCTCCGGGCAGGAATAGGATCATCGATGCCATTTTCAAAGCTTGTTGCTCCACTCATATTGATTACCACCGTCTCTGTTTTGAATCTAGGATTAAAATATTAATCCAAAACTCTTTGTTTATTCGATGTAAAACAAAAGATTTGATAATATCAATTTTTTTTTTATTTTATTTATAGTTTTGATTTTCTATATGATTTGATATTAAGCTCTTTTCCCTACACCTTTTCTTTGTTTTTTTACTTTTGTTTTTACTTCTCTCTTCTTTTTTTTTTTTTTTTTTAATTTGAAGAATTGTTTTCCTTCTCCTATGTTTCCTTGTGAAGGTTAAAATATTAAATAATTAATATTATTTTTAAAATTCAAAGAGAAAAAAAAAAGTCATAGTCCTATAAGCGAAAGTGGTTGCTTAGATTTCGTAAGTCATAGATAAAGTTGGCATAAATAAATACACTTCTCAATGTATTAGCACTTCTAAATTTTTTATTTTTTTTTTAAATCAGTAACTTATATAGGCGTTTTTATTTTATTTGCCATTTTTTTTGACAGGTCAGTAGTTTATATAGTTGATTGTACACATATTGAAAGCCATGTCTTTTTTTCGTTTTAACAAAAGTAAACTTTATTACCAGCAAAACAGATCCAAAACCATTTACAGAATAGAATCCTATGCATACGAGGAAAACCCCTCAGAGTGCCAAACTATCAAGCCATTGTCTATCTCCATTCCTCACCCTGAAGCCTAACAAAAATTGTCTCACATTTATAACTTCCCTAACCTGTACAAAACAGTCCTCAATAGACAGTAAGACATACCTGAACACAATAAAACTATGAGCAGTCCACACCATATAGATGACAACAACAAATGCAGTGAGGATAACTCGACACTGTACTCGAGTTCCCCCAATTCGCAATAACCACACCTTCCATTGACCAAATTCTGCAGGCTAGCACATCCCAACCCACTTTTGCACCTTCTGAGCAAGAGCAGATGCGAAACAGCAATGAAAGAACAAATGGTCAATACTCTCCTCATGTCCAACACATAGAGAGTACAACCCTTCATACACTGGAATATTGCATTTACGCAACTTCTCTTTTGTTAATAAAGCCCGCTGAAGTGTTAGCCATAATAGCAACGCATGCCTAGGAAGCAACATACGCTGCCAAATTACCTTCGACAAAGCAATCTTCTCATTCACACCAAGTAAATGCAAATAGACAGTTTTGATGAAGCCTTCTCCTCCTGTACTCCCAATCTGATTCAGTAATGGATGAAACCAGCTCCTCATCTTCATGAGTTTGCGCCAATACCATGACGAGTTAGCAGAAGGAGTAAAATCCCACAAACTCTTCCCTTTCAGGTAGATTCCATTGACCCAGCGCACCCACACATTATCTTTTTTCTGAGCAACACACCACATGTCTTTGCTAACAGCAGCAACATTTCATACAGTACTATTCCTACTATTCAAACCACCATAAATTCTAGGCTTACTTCCCAACTAACCAAAGGAATCTGAGACCTAGAACAGCTTTGTCCCCACAGAAAACTCCTATAGATCTGCTCCACCTGCTTGATTACATGCTCAGGAAGGACAAATATAGAACTCCAATATGTATGACACGCAATTAGGACCGAATTCACAAGATGTGATATCCCAACCAACGATAAATGACGAGTCTCCCAACTTTTAATCCGTTTGGTAATCCGGTCCACCAAAAATTGATAGTCCTTGTTAGTCCATCTTACAAGAGAGATTGGCATGCCAAGATATTTCATTGGAAACAAACCTTTAGTGAACCCAGTTACCTTAAGCAACTGATCATCAGAAGCATTTGATAAACCTTTAAAAAACATATGAGACTTATCAAAATTGGGATACAGCCATGTTGCAGCAGAAAAATGTTTCAATGTTTCCATAACTTGCGAGATAGATTCAGAATTACCCTTACAAAAAATCATTAGGTCATCCGCGAAGTAAAGATTAATGAGCTTGTGACTCTTGCATAAAGGATAAAACCCAAACCCTCCACGACTACTTTCAACTTTAAGGGCTCTAGTGAAATAGTCCATAACTAAAGCAAACAAGAGGGAAGAGACTAGATCACCTTGTCGCAACCCTTGCCCAGCCTTAAAATTCCCACTCAAGCTTCCATTGAAGTTCAAATAATAGTGCACAAACGTTAAACAGTGAGAAATCCATGCCCTAAATTTTTGTGGAACCCTAATATTAACAACAGTTCCTCAACAAAACACCACACCACCATGTCATACGCCTTCCTAATATCGACTTTCATAATACACCTTGGAGAAATTCCCTTCCTACCATAGTGTTTAATAAGGTCTTGGGACATCATGATGTTGTGAACAATTAGTCTTCCAGGGACAAAAGCTCACTGGTTAACATCAACCAATCCTGGCAGCACTTCATTAAGCCTACTACAAAGCAATTTGGAAACAATCTTATAAAAGGTAGAGCAACATGCTATGGGCCTTCTGGAATGATCTACTTTTGGAATCAAGGTAAATGAGGTAGCATTAAAACAATTTGGCATCACCCCAGTGAAGAAAAATTCCTGGACTGCCCCAATGAGACCGTGACCTACCATAGTCCACGCAGCTCGAAAAAAACTAAACCTGTAGCCTTTGGGTTGGGACTCTTATCAATAGGAATAGAAAAACATTCATCTTTAAATTCTTTGGCAGAAAAGGTCTAACTAACTGAACCTTCCGCTCCAAATTTAGAACCTGCCCAGCTGTAACATATTCCTTAATAATTTTCTCATA
>CAOJBK012405310.1:0-10208 GCA_948294925.1 Codiaeum variegatum | reverse complement strand
GGCTCATAATTCCAGTCAAGTGGCTGAAATCTACGTGAAGAAGTTGGATGCTTTGATCTAGAAGTTGCCCAGTATGATGAAGCAGGAGGTTCGCCACTTTGCTGAGTCTCGTTTCTTCAAAAGTTAGTACAACATTGAGGTAAACTATGGCTAAAAAGTATGAGGAGATGGAGAAAACTTTGAAGGCCTTGAAAAAGAAAGAAAATATGCTAGATGTGAAGGCCCTGAGTCCCTTCCCTAATGTAAGGCTACCACCCAAGTTCCAAATGCCTAACTTTGAGGAGTTTGATGGAAGTTCCTACCCTAACACTCACCTAAGAATCTATGATGGTACTTTACACCCCTTAGGTATGGAAGGTGAGCTCCTTGCTTAGTTCTTCCAACAGTCACTCACTTGTGTGGCTCTGAGCTGGTTCATTCAACTAGATAACTCTAAGAAACTGACTTGGAAGTTAATTTGCACTAAATTTGTAAAAATATTCATATAATCAAGAAATTGATGTTAAGAAAAAAATCTTAAAATGACAAAGCAATTGTCGAAAGAAACATTTTCTAATTTTATCACTAGATGGAGAAAGAAAGGCTCCCAAATGGAAAACAGATAATAAAAATTTGAACAAATTGATATCATTGTCAAAAACTTGTTGCCTCTGTATCAAGACAAAATGATAAAACAATAGTTGCCCAATTTCAAAGTACTTATGAATGTTGGCACCCACCTAGAAGATGGGGTTGAATCCGACCTCATCAAAGATGAAACTCAGACCTCATCCTCATATTTTAAGAAAACCAATAGTACTCAAAAGGAAGGTGGGGTTAATGCCATTTTGGCCCATAAGCCCATCCAGATCTAAGAGAAGGGAATTTAAGGGGATTAACATTGAGCTTTCTCTTCAAACAGTGCTTAGAGAAGGTTGCATTCCTTATATTACAGCCAAAGCCTATCCCTAATCCATTGCCAAAGAATGTCAATATGAATGAAAGGAGCAACTATCATTACTATAAAATTGATGATTGCAAGGCTGTTAAACACAAAATGCAAGATCTTATTGATGCCAATGGCCTTTTATTACCAACTGAAAACATTGACACAAATCCCCTCCTAGTGCACAACGTGTATGCAATCTTGAATGAATTTAAGAAAGGGGCTTCGACGCACCTCATTATTGGTGCTATCCTCTTGAGTAATTATCACTATATCGGAGATGACTAATCTTCCTTAGAGAGGTCCTTCTCCCTAAATTTCTCACTCTTGATTGGCTAACCCTCTTTGGGGAAGTCAATCCATAATGACTATTGTTATGTTATCATCGACCTAAGGCACTTAGGAGATGAAATAGATACCATCACCAGAAGTGGCAAAATAACTCAAGCACTCACTACTCTTGTATCTACAAGCCAACTTGCGGCCTAGAATAAAAGGACTCCTGAACCTAAAGAGGATCCCATACTCAAGTAGTTCAAAAAGACTCAAGCTAAAATATCCAAATGAAATCTACTCATGTCTTCTTATCCTCACCACCAAGCTTTTTACAAGGCACTGAGCCAATGTTAGACATTACCTGACATCACTCCTAAGACCTTAGTTACACCAATCACAAGCTCTATGAAAGAAGCATCCATCTCTTTCTCTGATAATGAGATCCTGCCTGAGAGACCACATAATGATGTCCTATACATTACTGTTATCACTATGGATAAGATTATTCCCATGACTCTGATAAATAATGGTTCTACTCTCAATGTTTTCCAATTGAAAGTTGCTAGCTACTTGGGGTTAAGTGCTACTGATTTCACCCTTTCTGATCATATTGTATAGGCCCATGACAACTTTAAAAGAGAAGTTCTCGGGGTGGCAACACTGACAATCACCATGGACCCAACTATCCTTAAGGTCCCCTTTCAAGTCATTGATGTGTCGTGATGCTTCAACTTTCTCATTGGGAAACCCTGGATATATCAGGCCAAGACTGTGCCATATACTTTGAACTAAAGAGTTAAGTTTCCTTTGAAAATGGAATCATCACTATCAAAGCTAACAAATTTAGTAAATCTAAAGTCTTAGACACAGTACCGATTCTAGAAATCCAACCTAAGTTATTGGTATATCCTTTATCCGGTTTCTCATTTGTACAATTCATTGAAGCTATTAGCAATGAAAAAGAATATGTCATCTTAGACTTTGACCCTCACTGCAACTCCATAGTCGGAAACATCCTCAAGCATATGGCCTATTTTCTCTATATGGGCCTAGGTAAGAACCAACAAGGTATGAAATCCTTTGATGAATAACCCACATCCATTCCACCTTTTGGTTTAGGCTACAAGCCCACTGATGAAAAAATCGAGGAGGTAAAAGCCCGGATAAGAGAAAGATCCTTAATTGTTAGCAAAGGGGGTGAAACTAACTATCCTATAAGGCCATATTTTAGAACCCTAAATGGGTATTTTATTAAAGAAGAGGAGACAGTTCCTTAATGTGCTTTCCCTGAACATTGGAATTGCCCTATGACTGACTTCAGAATTCTTAGATTTGAGCTATTATTTGATGTGAAACTAACCCCTGAAGACTGTCAGCCTTTGTACTTCTTAGACAATGACTATGAAGAGAACATTGAAGCAAGGCTCTTTGGTGAGATAGATGTTTTTACCTATAAGGAGGAGAAATTTGACCTTTCCACTCTAATCAATCTTACTAATGGAAAGCTAAAGAACTAGCATTATGAAGAAAGCCCATTTGAAGCTGTTGAGTCTGAATTAGAGACTGAGTCTGAGCCAAAGTCAAGTAATGAGTCTTAGTTATCTTATTCTTCTAAGTCAGATACTGATGTAATAGGTTCATCGAGTTTTAATTATGAGTTTGATGTAACCGTGGACCTATCTCTAATTCCTATCAATAAGAATTCTAAATTTTCTTATTATGAGTCTGTCTTTTTATTTTCTTTTGTTGTTACAATTGATGAATCTAACGTCAATCAAAAAGAAAAGAAAAGAAATGAAATAAAAGATGCAGTTAAAGAGTCCATAAATACTAGCACACATGACATGCCTAAGAATACATACATTGCATCTGAATGCTCAAACAAACATGAAACTGAATCTGCCATTAAGAGGTTTGAAAACTGCTTCACTTGGAAACCCAATGACATAACCAGACACATAACCAGACTCGATTCAAGCATCGTCATCTACAGAATCCTAACATACCTAGATTGTAAGCCTTTCAAATAGAAGCTTAGGCGCATGAAGCCATCATGGTCTATTCTAATCAAGGAAAAAGTAGTTAAGCAGCTTTCACATAACTTTAACAAGCCCATCAACTACCCATCTTGATTGGCTAACATTGTCCCAGTGCTGAAGAAAGACAAGAAAGTCAGGATGTGTATGGATTATTGAGACCTTAATAAGGCATGTCCTAAGGATGATTTTCCACTTCCCAACATAGACCTTATAGTCAACACATTGGCTAGTTCAGAGATGGTTTTCTTAACCAAACTGATCTGGTTATGGGGTATAACCAAATCTTAGTTCATCCACTAGATAAGGAAAAGACAACCTTTGTCATGGAATGGAACACTTACAGTTACACAGTAATGTCATTCGGACTGAAAAATGCCAGAGCCACCTACCAAAGAATGGATACCACAATTTTCCATGACTTAATGCATAAAGAAGTGGAAATATATATAGATGACATGGTTATTAAAGGTGCTTCCCCTAAACTGCATCTACAAACACTGGAGAAGTTCTTCCTTAGAATTCAATAGAACAATCTCAAACTAAACCCTAATAAATGCATATTTGGAGTCTCATATGAAGTATTCCTTAGGTACATGGTAAGCAAGAGAGGCATCGAAGTGGATCAAGCCAAGTCTGATGCCATACTTGACATGCCGCCTCTTAAAACTGAATAGGAAATACAAGGTTTTCTAGGCCATCTTTAATACATCAGTCCTTTCATCTGCCAACTAGCTGACCCTTACAGTCTAATATTCAATCTACTTAAGAAGAATTCTTCTAAATAGTGGATTGATGAGTGCCAGAAAGCCTTCAAACAAATTAAAAAGTATCTTCTGAATTTGCTTATCTTATAGCCTCCTAGGCCTAGTCAACCTCTGCTGCTTTACCTAACTGTTATTGAAGAAGCCACGGTGGCAATGTTGGCACAAACGGCCCCAGATTCTCATAAAGAGAATGACATCTATTATTGAGTAAGAGGATGATTACTCACAAACTCAAGTAAAAGTACATTGAAAAACTCTGTCTATCCCTTGTATGGGTCTGTCATAAGCCGAGACATTATATGGGGGCATACATCACACATGTCCTCACTGATCATAGCCCACTCAAGTATTAAATAGAGAAGCCTATCCTAGATAACAAAATGGCTAGATGGATGGTAGTCCTAGCAATCTACGATCTCAAGTAATTCAAAGAAAGTCCATGAGGGTTGCATCATCGCCAATCAATTGGTTGTGACCTCGGCTGATGATCATTGGGAAGAACCTAAGTTTCCTGACAAAGACATCATATTCCTTCAAACTGAAACATGGAAATTGAATTTTGATGGAGCTGCAAACTACAAAGGTTATGGTGCTAGGTTGGTGTTCTTTAAGATAACCGACAAAACATTATCTCGGGCAATCAAACTTGATTTTGAAGTAACCAACAATGAAGCTGAGTACAAAGCATGTGTTCCTAGATTAGAATCAGCTCTTTAAATTGACATCAGAAACTTATAAGTCTACAATGAATCAAACCTTATTATCTTAAAAGCTTTGGGAAAATGGAAAATCAGAAAGGAACAGTTAGTTCCTTACCATAAGCGCCTCAAGAAGTTGGTTAACTACTTTGATGATTATCTTTTCATTACCTTCCATGAACTCAGAACATGTTCGTCAATGCACTGGCAGCCCTTACATCTATGATGAAAATACATGATGAGTTCATTATCCATCCTATTTCAATAAGCATCAAGTGCCAGCTGAGTTTTCAGGTTCATTGCATGAACATTCAAGAAATTGAAGAGAAACCATGGTACCTGAACATCTACGTCTACCTCACCAAAGGTGAATATGTTGAAGGTGCATTCAAATAAAAAAGGAGAACCATAAGGCAACTGGCCAATGGACCCTTCCTTAGAGGTGACATCCTCTATAAGAAGACAGTGAATGACATTCACCTTAGATGCATTTTAGGCAAAGAGGCCAATAAAATCATGGAAGAAATTCGTAGTGGGACAAATGGTACCCACATGAACGATTGGGCATTATCTCGAAAGATCATGAATCAAGGTTACTATTGGCTCACTATAAATGGGAGTTGTGTATGGTTCACCCGAAGTTGCCTAAAGTGTTAAAAGTATTCAAAGCTCTAGAAGCTTCCATCTTCTTGTCTCAATCCAATTTCTACACCTTAGCCTTTTGTTGTTTGGGGCATCGATGTCATTGGCAAGATTTCACCAAAATCATCTACCGACCATGAGTACATCTTAGTCGCCATTGACTACTTCACTAAATGGGATGAAGTTACCCCTTACCAAGTCTTAGACTCTAAGAAGGTAGCTCAGTTCATCAAAACCAATATCATTGCAAGGTATGGTGTTCCATATGAGATCATTTTCGAAAATGGCTCCCACTTTCAAAAAGAACTAGTCACTCTCTTTGAAAAGGAAAAAATTAAACATCACAGGTCTTCCCCATATAGACCTTAGACCAATGGAGAAGTTGAAGCCACCAATAAAGCATTAAAGAACATGCTTCAGAAGATGATTGACAATCATAAAGGTTGGCACCTACACCTGCCAAATGCCCTCCTTAGGGTATATAACTACATACAAAGCAGCTACCAGTGCTACACCATACTCACTAGTCTATGAAATGGAAGTAATCCTTCCCATAGAGTTAGAAATCTAGATAACCAGAGTTGTTCAAGAAGCTCAGATCTCTGAACTTGAATAGTAATAGGCCTACTTTGACCATCTTAACCTGATTAATGAAAAGAGAGTGGAAGCACTCCATCATACATAAAACTATCAAATTAAACTAGCTAAGCATTTCAATAAATGAATTCAAAGTCATAACCTTCAGGCTGGTGACATATACAACCCCTCGAGGGAAATTCAGACCTCCTTGGAGTGGACCATACATCATTAATAAGATCATGTCAAGCGAAGGTGTCATACTGATATACGTCAACGTAAATGAGCATAGTCATCCCACAAACCTCGATCAGCTCAAAAAGTACTTCATATAGTGTTCTTGTTACATTTAACATGCATTTAGGCATCATCATTTCTGTAACAAGAATTACGTGGACTTGATTCTCCAAAGTCATAAGTTGTATTCTTAATTCAAAATTTCAAAATTCAATGTAAGGAGATACATATACAACCCTCATCAGGTATGGTCCAAATTATTCAATAAAATCAATTGTTTCATTCATATTTAGGCTCTTTAATATTGCATGCAAGAGTTAAAAAGAATAAATAAACAAATTAAAAAAAGAATGAATCCTACTAAGTTGAAAACCCGAAAGGATGGCTTAGGTAAAATTTAAGGTACAATCTGCTTGACTAAAAATTGAAAAGGTGGTCTAGGCAACAATAAAAGAAACTAGCTAAGTTGAAAACCCAAAAAAGTCAGCTTAGGCAAAAGTAAGGGCTTAAAAAAAATCAAAGATCGAGGTCTTAGTCATCTTTTGGATCATTAAAAGTAAGATATTTGAGATAGAAACCAAAAAAAAAAAATCAAAAGAAACAAAAATAGACAAAACATAAACTCTTATTCTAAAAAAAAAAACTAAGGCTAAGCTTAAACTCAACCCTCAATCTCGGTCAAGAGAGAAAATTTCTTCGCTTTCTTCTTTTGCCAACAGGTCTCAATCCACCACTTAGTGTACTCAAATAGCTTGCCACAGTCATCACTCGGGATCACCATTTCCCCTCTAAAGCCTCAAGTCCAATGGGAGAGAATAACTCTAGCCATTCGATCATTCACTAAGGCTGCTTCAAATAGTGGATCATGTCCCATCTGACGAAGGACTCTAGTAGCATGATACCAAGACACCTAATTAAAACTAAGTAAATACATATGTTTGTACCCCTGACTTCTCAGCATGAACAACTTGATGATGTACCAGTCAAGCTTTCAAAGCAAATTGCAAGGACTCGACTCCATTAGCCAGCTAATACCATACCTCTCAGAGTCAAAATGAATAACAACCCTTTGAGATCGATACCAAGTTATAGAGTAGTCTAGTCTATTAGGTTTAGAAAAAAAATCCTGAGATGGTCTCACAACCAGATTTGGAAAGAAAATACTCAAGTTAACACAGCCTCAAAATATGTTAAAATAGATAAGCATTAAAAGAGTCTAAGTACCTAGAGCAAAATTGGGCTAATAAACCAAAGCTCCCTTGAGCTGTAATATCGGTCCACGCTCAGCAGTGTCTCAGCTAAAATTATACCTACAATTAACTTACCTTCACCCATTTGGGGTATCAGCTCAGCCACCCTTGCATCTCCCCATCCAACTGGGCCCATAAAAGATATAGCCTGTTATTAAGCTAAAAGCATAGGCCTTCAATGTTTTGTCCATCCAAACAGGGTCATCCTTTGATTTCTTTCAAAACATCTCGGCCAAAGCAGGAAGGTCGACTAAACCATCCTTCACCATACTTGAAGTAGCCTCTGTGCTCAAACCTAGTAGCCACTTAAACAAGTTGAAATAGCCTACCCATTCTATTGGAGTAGCGAGGTCATCCTTGGGATCAGTACCAAGTAAAAAAGAAAACTCCTCAAAAGTTGGACACATCTCATCTATTCAACTCCAAACTAGAAAACATGATCAACAGCGTCCCAAAACCGGATACAAGCATTTAGAAATTCCTAGTCAATCTTAACACCTCTTAAGTGTTGGCAGAGACACCATACTATATTTTTAGAGGTTAATCCTGCTTGATTTGTCCAAATTTTGGCACCAGCCATGCATCGTGTGATTGAAAAAAGGTTCCATGTTGTGGGTAAAATGAAAAGAAACTGACTTTTTCTGCAAACAAATCTATTTCTCTATGATTTTCTAAGTTAAAAATAAAATTTTTGTATGCCTATTTATAATGGCATGCAAAATGAGGTAGAAAAACAGTGTTCGAAAGGCTAAGCGTGGGAGTCAGGGCTAAACACACATTTAGGCCTAAACACATTCGTTTATTCCAAATGCATGTGTTTTGGGATAAACACACACGTTTAGCTGCCACATGTCATTCACTCGTAAGGTGACCTGGCCCAGCGCGACGATTAGTTCTGACCTGATCCGATTCAATTTTTGCTCAATTTTCGACCAAAAATATTTATCGAAATCAAATTTTCAGGTAAAATTGTTTCTTAAAGTCAAAAAATCATGAAGTAAAAATTGAAAATTTTAGAATTCTCATAAAAATAAATTCACGAGTACAAAAATCAGAAATTGTTTTTACAAATGCCCGTAACTGGGGTCCAAATACAGTTAAGCATGAAATCTTATGTCATCATCCTCGGCTTCCTCCATGCCATTCCCCTCAACCTCGGCTGGCGGTCCACGTCTCTTGATAAACCTAGGCTCTGCTCGACCCCTCTAGATGCTCAACTTTGCAAGAGTGGTATTTAGGCTATACACCATCCTCTGATGGGCATCAATTCCCTGGGCATAAATTAAGCTAGGAACCTCCAAAGGATAGACAGAAACTCAAGAATTGTCAACAGCATAAGCAAAATGCTAAAATGGCTTAGGGACTTATCGTATCAAAGATGTGACTAAAATCTACTCGAAGCTCCCTTAGCAAGTAATTAAAGCCCTCATGGTGAACTTGGTTGGTGCCTGAAGCAACAGTGAAAGAAACCTGGTCAGTGATGTGAGGAAGTGCATACCACGACTAGCTAGAGCTTGTAAACATCTGGGATGTGGAAGCACCCATGCTAGAAGAAGTTGAATTGTACTGTGGCATAGCGTGGCGACTACTCTCACCATGAAGCCTCCGTCTTGGAGTAGTAGCAGCACCTACTCTAGGAACCTAACCCTGTCCAACATGGAATGAGGCCATCCCAATCATTAGACGGGTCACCACAATGTCTGGGTATGAAGCCTCTATGAGCAAGTAGTCCTATATGACTCTCTTAACTCTCCAATAGATCTAGAAATCTGCAGACATCCTCTCCCTCATCTGCATAGGAGGATCAATGCATACAAGCCTATCCTCAGTGGACTGGGTTACCATGTGCTCCCCTGAGAAGAACTCCATCAGACTACTTAAGCATATAAGAGTAATACTGAAAAGGAAAAAGGTCTACCACTCTGAGCTAAATATGGTAGATGGACCTCCGAGTAACCTAACAATAACGAAGCGATAATTAGTAGTAAGAAATCAAGAAAGACAGGTGAAGTTACCAGAACGTACCACAGCCACGATGGCTAGAATGTGCCGGTAATCATGAAAAGTGAAGTTGTTCTAGTCTGAAAGCCAAGACTTTTGACACAAAATCCTCCCCATCAGGAATGGAGCCTGATCTCTATGCACAACCTTGGTGGTAATCTCTCTAATATAGGAAAAAACCTAAAGAGGCAAGGAAAAACCAATTTTCAAATTGAAAAAATATGGGTCAAAGCATTAGAAAAATAAGGGAAATACTGACCTCCCATACTTTGGCAATCGCCAGGATAGCAACCCTTACAGCTCTGGACAGAAAGCCCATACCTCGGTACGCTGCAGCCATCGCGACTCCTCCTTAATCGTACTCACCAAGCTCATCCAGGTACTCTAATTAAGCTAAAACCCCCAGATCAACCCATCCAAACTTGTTATATAAAAATATAGTAGACAAGATGATCAAAGTAGACTCTGGCACACTGATCGATAGAGTACTGTGCTGGATCCATATGAGCCAGATGATAGAGTAACTTGATGGAATTGTGATATACAGCCTCCTCCAGCAAAGTCATAACCTCATGTCCATCTCATGGCAATGAATCTAAAATAATCGCCCTCAATCTAAAGTGCATACCTATCAGACATGCTAACTCAAGAGGAGTAAGGGTCATCTCCCCCACCGATAGATGGAATGTGTTAGTGGTCCACCACCACCTCTCAGCAAGAGAAAAAATCAAATTCATGACTAGAGAACTATTAATGTCCAGACTCATCCAACTAGATAAATGAGTCAAACTATACACTGA
>CAOJBK012405045.1:0-10154 GCA_948294925.1 Codiaeum variegatum | reverse complement strand
AAAGGGGCTTAAATATAGATCCCAATATCTAGATTCCTAAATTCTAAAACCTTAAACACTAAAATCCTAAATTCTAAACCTTTAATGTGAGCATTAAATACTAATCTAACACTAAAATTTTTGAATTTTTTATTTATAAAGATTTAGTAAAATTTATGATTAAAGTTCGAGTTTGAAAAATTAAAAAGACAGTTATTTAGAATCAGATGGAGTAATATAATGCTTTAATAAAAATGTGGCTAAAAATTTAAATTATGGGACAATTTATTTTTTTAGCTAAATCAAATGTGAACTATAACAATTTTTTATATTTGATGCCTTCTAAGGTCATCCTAAAAAAATAATTGCAACTACTCCATTTTCTTCATTTATATATTCATAAAAATTAATTTAATAAAATTATTTTCAAATAGGAATTTTCCATATATATATATTTTAAACTTTTTACTAATACAAATTGAGAAAATTTAATAATTAAAATTCAATTTCGAAAAATGAAAACGACATGTATTTAGAAACAATGAGTATAGAATAATAAAAAAATTTCAAACTCCTTAATTTTAGGACAGTTTATTGAAAACATTTCTGCATAAAATTGAAATTTTAAATCTGATTATGATTTTAGTGTAGTGTCAGAAGTCGTCCTATAAAAATTTAGGCACCATATATAAAATTTAATAAAAATAAAATTAATTTGCAAAAAAGAAAAAAGGTAATGATAGGGGGTTCAGCCTGACAGGTTATCTGAAGGAGCCAGGTCCGGGTCTCCAGGAAGGCCCAAGCCCACCGAACAAGGAATACTTCGGAGGAGCAAGAAGATCCTGCGGACCAGATAGGTCCGGACCACACCTCGAAATGAAGGATCTCATACCACTCCTAGTCCGATGTTACAGATAGAATGTCCCATGGAAAATGAAAAACCGTCCTAATCAAATAGTACAACAGTACATGTGTGTGCACCCTCTTACACAGCCTGCGTCCTCTAGCAGCTTGTTTCCTCATGTACTGTCAGAATGCAAACAAAAGAGGATGTCCAAGGCAGTAGACCAATCAACGCCTGCCACATCAACCTTAGTACAACTCCTTCTGATTCAACGATATCCTTGCTCACCAAGGAATCATCACAACCATCCGATCCAAGATGGATCCATACCAAAGATCCCTATATAAGACCCTCAACGCTCAACACTCATATATGTTCAACTTCTTCTTCTTCTTCTTCTTCTTTTCTCTCGACTCTCAAGCACCACGTTTGAGGGCTTTTTCCAACAACTAAGAACTGATTTGATCGTCGAAAGACCATTGTAAAGCTACCAGCCTGACCCTCTAATGAGCTTTTCTGTGATCGTAGACCAAGAAATGTAGAGCCCATTGTAACTAGATCCAACCTATCTTGAAGATTTATTGTTATTGATTGGGTCAACACCCATCAGGTAACATCTATTAAAAAAATTTGTTCTTCTTACACGAACTAAGATCCATGGTGATTAGTGAAATTGATAAATTATTTGTTAGACCAAAATCCAACGAGCAGGCTGGATCCAGACCTACACATCTTTATATAAAAAATATGCATCCAACAAATTAAAATATAATTTGATTTGATGGTTTAATATAATACATAAATGAGTTTAAAGTATGATTTAATTGAAATATTTATATATATATATATATAAAAATCAATTTTTAATTTTAATAATAAAATTTTCAAAGTACATATACCATGAATATTAAAAATGATTAATATATATAAAGAGAATAAAATGTTATAAATTATAAATAAAAATAATTTTTGTTAATAAGTAATGTATACTACAAAATTTGATATGAAAAAAAATAATTTAATACTAAAAAATATTAATTTTAAAAAAATAAATTTAAATTTAAAAATAAAATAATAAAATTTATCAATTTGTAATTAAAAAAATAATAAATTTAATATTTATTTTAGATAATATTTTTTTATTTATCAATACAATAAGTTATATATTTATAACTAATTTAATATAATAATTTTAAAAATAAAATAAAATTACTTTATTAAAAATAAAATAATAATAAAAAACACCTCTGACTTAAATTTTTAAAAATTAGTAAAGTTAATTTCTCCAAAAATAAGTTAAATTTTTATTAAAAAAAAAAACCTTTAACAAATATATTTTAAAAAAACGAGAGACTATTTTACTTTCTCAATAATCTAAAATCTAAATTTTTTTCTTTTACTCTATTAATTGTTGTAGCATCTGTTCATTGTAAACCACTTCCTCCATTGTTGGCGAAAATATATTGTCTATTAACATTATAAAATTTAAAAATAAAACGGTTAAATTCTTTTAATCAGTTTTACCATCTGTCCAATTTTTGAACTCTCTGTACAAATAAATAGACGTCATCGAAGAGCGAATACCTACAATGTACTTTCACAACACTGATTTATTCCTGAAGCTATATATTTTTGGGTACATTGATTGGTCGATGGGGCAGCTTTTGTCAACAAATGAAAAGGTAAAGATAAAGGAAAAATGATTCTTTAGCTAATTTGTCAGTTTGTCATCTTGTTCCTATTATCTCTTGATCTGTTTCCCATTGGAGACATGTCAAAATCATATTGGTTGGGCTTAAATATTAAGTTGAATAAATTGCCATCTTATTACTTGTATTCTGTTCATGGCTACCTTTAAAGACTTCAAGAGAATTTACGGTGAGTTTATTAATTTAATGAGAGATTTAGAAAGGAGAAAACTAGTATAGTATAAAAATTTTTTCCCCAGAAAAATATGTAATATTAAATTGAACTTGTCATTATTATAAAAAAAAAATTGAACTTTTCATGAATGAAATAAAATGTTACTGATTTTTTAAAGCAAAAATGTTACTGATCATGAAAAAATGTAAAGGAAAAAAAAAAGTGATATGGTATCAAAATCATATTAAAAAAATGATGATAAAATTAGAAAGCTGCAATAGGTAATGATAGTTAGTTAAAAAAAAGTGCATGAACATGGGTACTGCTTTTTATTAATTCCTCCATATCACCCGACTTTATGAGTGAGGACCCACAAATTCTCTGGCCTTTTTGGCCCTCTATTATGATTTTGGGGATATGGTGGTTCGTTTGCTGCTCTTTCTCTCTTTTCTCTCTTTCGGTCGGTTATTATGACTAGGGATAGAAATCGGTTTGGTTTAAAACTATCTAAAACTGAATTCATATCTATTTTATTTTTCACAAAATCGGACCCAATCAATGAACATGTAAAACCAATTTTTTTTAACCAAGTTTATATTTGATTTCAATTCGATTGTTTGAATTTAATTCAGTTGGACCATGTTTTTGGACTTTTATTTTTTGAGACTAAGCTATCAAACTAATAATATATAGTCTAAAATTAATTAACATTACATAACTAATTAACGACATAGATATTTTTCCAACATGAAATCATTAAAAAAAATGATAATAACTTTTTTTTTTACTAAAAACAGAAATAATTTAATATAAATAACATCTAAAACACATATTACATTACTAAATATTCATTAATTTTTTCTTTCTCCATTGACTTTTGTTAACACAGGTCCATTTTGGATTTCAGCCTACATAAGTGATTAGTCTCTTTTAAGGAGCCAAAATAGCCAACGATATCAGTTCTAGATCAAGTAAAGAAAGGAAAGACAAGAAATCATGTCCAAGGCTCATTAAACCTCAGTCCTGTTTTCAGGCCAAAGCTCTTGATCGGCCCAACACATTAGAGTCCATGCATCTATCTCAGACTGAGTATATTGAGTCAACCTAGGCCCATCAATGAGGCGATCTAGACTAATCCCGAATCGAGCAAGAGTTAGCTCACTACTGAGCCATTAGCTTTAGAGACCCAAGCCTAGATATTTTTAGGGCAAGTGTCTCATCGCCTTATGAACACTATAAAAAAAAAAAAGAGAAGGCACCAGGGAAGAATTTTCAACCTCTAAATACACTCGATTACATAAATCCTAATTTTTCAACTCAAGTTGCAGCTATTCCACCTAAAGTGACAGTCTTGAACTTATATCTCCGCCCTTGAGAGTAACTGGTTGACACGAGAGCATACATACCACAACATCTGCTTCATACCTCCAGTGACGGTGTTACCTACATACATAGAATAAACTCCTATCTTGCTTAGACAAGATTGACCGACGATGACGTCAGCTGGTTTATATTAGAATTAGTTATTTTGCCATTTTTGTATTTGTTTATATTTCTATTCCCTATACTTATTTCTTATATATATTAAGAAAAGACTAAAAGTATGTATTTTTTAGACCAGTGATATAAATATAAAAGACAAAAAAGAAGTTTCCTCATTTAGAGTACTTTTATTCTAGCATTGACTATAATGAACAAACCCTTAAAATAATCAAAAGATTGATTTTTCCCTGACCAATTTACTCATATCGGCTCGGGCACGAACATCTTTTTGGCACGCCCAGTGGGACCTATTCTAAATTGATAAAATGGTTGTAACTTCAAAAATACTAAAAATAAACATGTTAAAGTTAATGACCTTGTATCAATAGGTGTGACCAAGGAAGTGGAGACGGAGGATACTCGGCTGCGAGAAGTGGTTATACTTGAAAGAGCTACATCCCAACTGAAGGGAAATACTAGAGTTGAGGAAAATTGACAAAAATGCGTACAACCGTGAACTAGTGCCACCCAGATCGATGATCTTGACCCAAGTCAACATGACTATCAGATCGATTGTAGCTTAGGCTAATATAGACATGTACTTTGAAATGATAAACCAAATAGCTCAAGTGATGTGCCCATTCATGGAGAAAAATAGGAATGCTCAAATCGAGGTGCATAATACTATTCAAACTTTCACTTTATTGGTTAACAATCTGATCGATATCTTTGAAGGGCACTACAATGATATCGCTACACAACGAGGCACCCACCTTAACCTCGGCCACATCTCCAAGAAAATCGGAACGAGCTAAAGTATGGCGATGTCCGCATAGCTCAAAGAGAGGATATAAACCAAGGTGAAGAGCATGTTCAAGGTCTATATAATTGAGTACCTCTAGGGGAGAACCAGGTAGCACCTATTAACCTAGTGGTAGGCCAAGTCCAAGGATAACCTATTGAAGAATCCCCAAGATAAAGACAACTGACTATCCCTGCCTGAAACTGTAGGTGGGATGATAACGAGTTAGCCAGACAACTTCAGAGAATAGGGGTGTAGGTTGGACGACTGCGCAGGGAAATTTACAGGAAGCCTTATTGTTTTATGCGTAATTATACATATTTTCCCTTAACATTTAAATTTATTTTTGCCGAAAAATTACATAATGTGTTTGTTAAGTATGTTTAGATTAGAGCAATTGGATCGAAAGACGAAGTTTCTGAGTTAGCAGATTTGAAAGGAGCAAAATTTGGAGTTTTTAAAGCATTCTTCTAGGCACAGGTTAGGCCAAAACATGTTAAGGCCATGCCACTTCAAGTCAAGCCGTGCAACTTATTGAGTTTTGAATTGCAAATATCAAGCCACGGCACAGGCAGTGCGGATTCAGTTTTGGCCATGCCATTTTCTGTATGAGATTACTAATCCATACAGGGCGAAAGCTTTTGGCATGGGGCCATGCGTGAGCTTTATGGGTCGTGCCGACGCTTAAAATTGTGTATAAAAGGAAAATTTTCAAAATTTTTAGGTTAACTTTTGGTTAGCTTTTTACTTAGTCATTCATTCAACATAGAGTTCTTCCTAATCCGAGTCTAAAGGATTTTCTTGAGAAAGAAACTCAAGTTTTAAGGATTAACTTGGATTTGTGAAAGATTATTCATCATTGTTTTCATTACTTTTCTTAAGTTTTTCATCAATTTAGTTTGTATTCAAGATTGAAGTTGAATTTCTCCAAAGAGATTAGAATTTTTCATACTTTAATTGAGGTTTATTTTCTTAACTAATTTGCTTTAATTCTTTTGGGTAATCTTTGTGTTGAGAGATTAATCATGATTTCTACAGAATTAATTATTGATTTGTTAAGAATTAAATCAATCAAGAACTAAATTCGTTATTATCTTGAGATTGAGCATGAAGTAGTCTTGATATGAAAAATAGTAATTGATTCTTTGATTTGTGTTTAACTTGTGCTAGTTTGAATGGGATTATAATTAATAAACAAATTATTTGATCACCAATTAGTTTAACTTAGGGTTTGGTTTATGGAATGAGAGTGGAAATCTAAATCCAAAACTATTCAATTGAGATTCTAAAACAAATTAGGAATATAAGTTTTAGTCTTAAATTCTTTGTTTGATGATATTTTCCCTAGATTATTGCTATTAGAATAAGTTCTAATTGAATGATTGCATTAATAATTGGATAGTTAAACATAAACTTATTAAATCAATTGCTTAACTTCAAAGAAGATGGACTATGGATTGTCAATATCTCTATACTTGTTCATATCTTTGCATATTCTATATTTTCATTTTTTGCTTTTAATTACTAGTTTATTTTGCTTTTCCTTTTAAATCTAAAATTTGATCTTCTTTTAATTTTACTTGCACTTAAGAAACAAATTAATAAAGCTAAGTAGTGATCCTTGGGAAATATAACATTGGGTTCTCATTTTGTGCTACGATAGCTCGTATTCTTGCGATCATTATTTGTTAGTGTATTTTGAGGCAAACACCTATCCAGATTTTATTGACATGATGTATCTTTTACCTAGATGATACAAAATTCTAGAGTTTACTCTATTCTCGGGGATGACAAGGTAAGCACAATGGAACATATTTCCCAATTCATAGTGCGGTATGGAGAAATATCTGGAAGCAGTATCTGAAGCTTCGAATTTTCAACAATTCTTTGATTAAGACTATCTTTCACTGGTACACTATGTTAAGATTGAACAGTATCCATGCTTGGGAGCAAATGATCAAGGCCTTCATTGATGAATTTTACAACTCAAAGCAAATAATGATTTTGATTGATTTGGCCAAGACTACCCAATATCCAAGAAAGGCTGCTAAGAAATATATCTCCCGATTCCGAAAGCTAAAAACCCAATGCTCGACAATTATCGCCAAATAAGAGTTAGTGGACTTGGCTTTTAGTGAAATGAATATGACAACTTGGGAAAATTTTCAAGGCATCAAATTTTATGACTTTTACAACTTAATAGATTGGGTTACAAGATATAAGAGGCTACTTAAAGAAAAAAAAGTAGAAGGGAACACCATCCAAGGCCAACTATTACAAGGATCAAGTGACTTCTATAATACCAGCAGATTAGTCAGACTCAGATGATGAGGTCGAGATTTGTGTAGCTAAGCTAAAGGATGGGACTGCTTATGATTACCAAGCCCTCACTAAACTATTGAACCAAAAGAAGTAGGAAACAAACAAATTGGCCAAGAAGTATGCTTTTGATATCTCCAAGGTGGATGAAGTTTTTGACATCATATTGAAAGATGGCTAGATATAAAGTATTGGACTTATCATTCCACCTCTTGAAGATCAGTCATGAGTCTATTATAAGTGGCATAACATTCACATGTATTGCTCTAATAATTGTATTGATTTCAAGAATGTGATCCAAAAGGCCATTGAGGAAGGGAGGTTGTTGTTCTTAAGAAAGCAAAAATATGCAGTGGTAGAGACTACCCCCTTCTCTAACATTGGGTAGTGAAACAGAATCAAAATTAGGATGGTGAAAATCACCCTTTTAGGAGTAGGAACCCAGAGACACCTAGTGAACTAGCTAAGAATGAAAGTGGATTTAAAGACAAAGCAACAGGAAAGAAACCCATGGCTAAGAAATTTGGTTCTAACAGTTCTGAGGAGACATTCTTGGTGTACCCTAATCGTAATATAGAGTTTGAAGTAGTCCTAAAAAGAAATCCATCTTTAGAACCCTAACTCCCTAAAAAGCATAAGGCAATGACTAACCAAGAGGGAAAATGATGGTACATTAAACACTTCAGTTCCTAGAACGACATGCCAGGGATTGAAGCTTTGCTGAGGTGGCTAAGGCAAGGCTAGTGTAGCAAGAAAGGATTCCTTAGACTTTCAAACCTAGGCCCTAGTGTTTTGTGCATAATTTAATATATTTTCCCAATATTTGAGTTTATTTTTATTCAAAATTTGCATTTAATGTGATTTTTAGTGTATTTTAGAGAAATTCATGAATTTGTGAAAAATGGAGTAATTTGATTGAAAGATGGAGTTTCCGAGCGAATGGATTTAATAGGAACAATTTTTGGAGAGTTCTGAAGCATTTTTAATTGGCAAGGGCCATGCGGAACCACCCTGGGGCCGTGTGGAACCACCCTGGGGCCGTGCGGTGACACGTGCACTTTACTGTGAAAATAAGGCTTTGGAATCAAATAGTATAGAAATCTACAATGGGCAAAAGGGAAATCGCATAGGATGTGCGGAGGGCCATGTGGACACAATGGAAATCTAACTGCTTTGATACTTTAGAGTATTTTGAGCATAACATAAACTAAAAATGTCTGATTGAGGTGCGTAAGGTACCTTTGAAAAGAGAAGAGAAAGATCTATAACTTTTATAAGGACCATAAAGTCTAAATCTGACATTTTCTGGTCCAAAATCAATTTGCAATCCAGAAGTTTTTACTAGTGCAATTTTTATTACGAGTTTTGAGTTATTTATTTCTTATTTTGATTAGAATTCTTGTCCAACTCAATTTAGGAACTTAAAGGATCTTTTAAGAGGTTTACTACTCAAGTTTTACCCTAGCCCTCAAGGATATACTATATAAAGGGTTTTAAAACTTAATTTTGAGGGAGGAGAGATTTGAAAGGGGAGATAGGATTTAGATTAACTTTGAGAGATTTGTTTTCATTGTTCTTCATTGTTTTCTTTAATTTTTCATCAATTTAATTTGTGTTAAAGATTAAAGTTAAATTTTTCCAATGACATTGGGATTTTCTGCTATTAATTGACATTTATTTTCTTAACTTAATTACTTTAATTTTGGATTTTATTTACATTAAGGAGATTAAGCATGATTTCTCTTAGAATTATTGTGAATTTGTTGTGTAATAAACCAATCATGAACTAAACTTATTTTTTTCTAGAGATTGAACATGAAGTAGTCTTGATATGAATAATAGTAATTGGATTCTTTGATTGTGTTAAACTTTTGCTTGGTTGAATTGGATTAATGATTATAAACAACTGCTTGATCACCAATTAGTTTAATTTAGAGTTTGGGTGATGGACCAAGAGAGGAAATCTAAACTTGAAACTATTCAATTGAGATTCTAAAATGAATTAAGAATATAAGTTTTAGTCTTAAATCCTTTGATTAGTGCATGTTTTCTTTAGATTGCTTCTATGACTGCGATAACTAGTAGAATAAGCTCTAATTGAATGATTATATTAAAATTGGATTGTTTAATATAAATCATTGAACCAATTACTTAATATCATAGAGGATGGACTATGGATTGTAAATATCTCTAGAATCATTCATATCATTGCATATTACATCATTTACTTTCTTGCTTTAGAATTAATTGTTTACTTTATTTTCAAAAACAAAATTCTTTTACTTTTTATTGCACTTTCTAAAACAAATTAATAAGCTAACGCGAGTTCGATGGGGGAATACGACCTTGGGTTCTCATCCTATGCTACAATAGATCATACACTTGCAGTCGCTATTTGTTAGTATATTTTGAGAGGAACAAATTTTTGGTGTCGTTGTTAGGGAACTAGCTAGGCATTGTTTATTTGTTTCTTGTGAATACTTTTAATTTTACTTTGTCACTTTTTATTTCTATTTATTTTTCATACTTTATGAATGGAAGAAGATCTATTGAAGGAGATATTCTTCTTTTTTGTTGATAACGTGCACAGGAATCGGGTAATAGCTGATCCACTAAGAATCATGGGGGATGAAATGAGACTTATGAAAGAGTTTGCTAAGCCAGTAATTAGGATGGTTGCTATTTATTGCATTTGATTGGACACGGCTTCAAGAAATTATGAGCTAAAATCAATTCATTACAATATGTTACCATTGTTCAATGGGGTGGAAAATGAGGATCCTTTGAATTTTATAAGAGACTTCTATTTGATTATTCAGACCATTCCTCTTCAAGGTTTGATAGAGGATCAATTAAGGATGAGGT
>CAOJBK012404441.1:0-15694 GCA_948294925.1 Codiaeum variegatum | reverse complement strand
ATGTTTTTTTAGGTTTTCTTTATGTTTCCTTTGTTGTTTAGGTTTGGGATTTTTTCTACTATAAATATGTGTTATTAGGGATCTTTTAAGATAGATTAGACTTAATTCAGAGATACTTCAATTTTCAGCCGTTTTATACGTCTGTGTGATTCTCTTTACATTCTTCCCTGCGTCACTTAGCCATGGCTCTATATTCAGATTCTCCGCTTGATCTTGAGACTACATTCTGCTTCTTAATTTTCAGTGAGATCAGATTTCCCCCAACAAAAATACAATATCCTGAAGTGGATCTCCGATCTTCTTTTGACCTAGTCCAATCAGCATCTAAAAAGCATTCAATTCTAGTATGACCATGATTATCATATAGGAATCCACGCCCAGGTGCAACTTTCAAATAGCATAATATTTGCTCCATAGCTCTCCAATGATCAATTGTTGGAGATGACATATACTGACTCACCACACTGACTAGATAAGCAATATCTAGACGAGTTATAATGAGATGATTCAATGTTCTAACCAATCTTTTGTTTCTCTCAAGATCTTCAAATAATTCTTTATTTTTGATAAGCTGTAAGTTAGTAGCCATTGGAGTACCACATGGTTTTGCTCCTAACTTCCCTATTTCAGAGAACTAATCAAGGACATACTTCCTTTGAGATAAAAAGATACCCTTCTTACTCCATGATACTTCGATATCCAGAAAATATTTCAATACTCTTAAATCCTTTGTATGAAATTGGTTATGAATAAAAGATTTAGGAGATACAATACCTTTAATATCACTGCCAATGATAATAATATCATCGACATAAACAACAAACAAAATGATTCCATCAACAAATTATTTATAAAACACATAATGATCTGACTTACTTTTCTTTGTACCAAACCTTTCAATGGTCTGACTATACTTTCCAAACTAAACTTGACGACTTTATTTCAAGCCATACAAGGATTTCTGAAGATGACAAACTTTCTCACACTCCCCCTGAGCAACAAAACTAGGAGGTTGCTCCATATATACTTCCTATTGGAGATCACCATGAAGGAATGCATTCTTGATATCTAATTGATGTAGAGGCCAATCATAGGTAGTAATGAGGGAAATAAATAACCTAACAAAAGTAAATTTAGCAACAGAAGATAAAGTATCATAATAATCAATCCTATAAGTCTGAGCATAGCCTTTAGCAAAAAGTCGAGCTTTTAATCATGCAACAGATCCATCAGGATTAAACCTTGACTGTAAATACCCATTTGCACCTGATAGCTTTCTTTACTGTAGGTAAATCTACTAAAGCCCAAGTACCATTAGCATCTAAAGCATTCATCTCATCAATCATTGTATTACGCCATCCAGGATGGGACAATGCTTTATGAACAAATTTTGGAACCGCAATGGAATCAAGAGATGCAACAAAAGAACAACAAGAAAAAGATAATGCATCATATGAAAACAAAAGAAGAAATAGGATAAGTGCATTAACGTTTACCTTTGTATAGAGCAATAGGAATATCAAGATCATTTAGAAAAGAATAAGTGTTATCCGGAGGTGGATTAGATGGCAAAGAGGACACTGGTGCAGGACATGTCTCTAGAAGTTCTTGTCTTCTGGAGCAAACTTTTCTAATGATAGGTCTTGAGGGTGGGTGTTGTGGTGGTAGTGGAGGTGGTGTCAGTAGTGGTGGTTCAGAAATGGAAATGGATACAGTATAAATTAACAAATCATCATCCTCCTCCCCTTTACTAGGACAAGTAAAAGACTGGGAATAAAAAGGAATATGTTAATGAAACACAACATCAATTGACATTAGATACTTGTTAAGACTAGGACAGAAACAACAATACCCCCTTTGTACATGAGAATACCCTAAGAAAACACACTTTAAGGATTTAGGATCCAATTTTGTTATATGAGGACGGAAATCATGTACAAAATAAGTACTACCAAATACACGAGGTTCAACGGGAAACAAAAGTTTATTAGGAAACAAAACACTGTAAGGAGTATCACCATTAAGGATAGAGGAAGGCATTTGTTTAATAAGAAATCAAGCCATAAAAACATCATCTGCCCAAAATTGCTTAGGAATTTTTGTTTGTAACAGAAGTGCATGAGTTGTTTCATGGAGGTGTCTATTCTTTCTTTCAGCCACACCGTTCTTAGAAGGTGTATCAACACAAGAGGATTGGTGCAAGATGCCATTTTAGAGCATGTATTTTTTGAAAAGCTTCAGAAAATTACTCTTTTGCATTATTACTCCTCAGTGTATGCAGAGAAGTATTAAATTTGGTTTTTACTTCAGCGCAAAAAGCATTAAAATGAGAGAACAATTCAAAACGACTTTTCATGAAGTAAATCCAAGTAACCCTAAAAAATCATCAATAAACATAAAAAAAGTATTTAAAACTAAGTTTGGACATAACAAGACATGGACCCCAAACATTTGAATCAACTAATTCAATGGGAAAGCTCACTCTTTTATTGATTCAAGGAAGAGATGGTAACCTATGATATTTAGCGAATTGACATGACTCACAATCTAAGGAAGATAAATCATGAAATTGAGGACACAATTTTTTTAATGAAGAGAGGGAGGGATGACCTAACTTACAATGTGCATCGAAAGGAGTGATCACACCAGAACAGGTAAGGGCTGCTGATAATGGTATATCTAGAATATAGAGACCTCCATATTCATGTCTTTTACCAATAATCTTCATTGTCACCCGATTTTGAAAGAAACAATAACCAGACTGAAATATGACACGATAATTTAGAGCTTAAGTAATTTTACTCACAGAAATTAAATTGAATGAGAATTTTCGTAGACACAAAAAGGATGACAAGGGCAATGATGGAGTTAAATTAATAGTGCCAGAACTAGAAACATTAGTACTAGAGCCATTTGCAATTGTGACACTAGAAGGAGAATTATGTGATCGATAAGATGACAAAAGGCTGGGATTACCAGTCATGTGATCATTAGCATTAGAATAAATTACCCATTCTGAGGAAGAAGAATTACCTGACTCGGCAATGATACTAACATGATGAGATAAATTTTCTAGAGTCTTTGATACTCGAGAAATTTAGCCTATTCATATGTTGGAACTTCAAAACTCTACTTGAAAACCATAACAACCAACTTCAAACAAATACTAAATAATTTTCCAACTTCAAAAATTCTGACCAAAAGATATTCGAAAATAAAACAACCAGCAGGTTGTCCAAATTCACAAATACTCAAAATGGAATAGCTATGTATTCCAATAGAATTAAATGGAAAATTCAAATAGAACCTGTATGAATGGACTATTTGTATAAACAGCCCCTCACCATCATAGATTTCAATACAATCTAGGAGATAAACATGTTGTGCAGGACTAGGAGACCTCGGGAAAGAAGAGCGATGGACTTGATGGTGTCTAACGCTCGTTCACACCCCGTCACATGAAGAGGATGCAGAATCTGGCAAAGGCACGTGTGGCTGTCGTGCTAGGTTTTCGTCAGCCAGACTTGGCGGACTGACTGGTCGGTGATTGATAGAGCTTCCTAGATCAACGATGATGACTCAAAATCACTCAAAAGTTACTCACAATTCTCACCCCAAACCTGTTGTAATAAAGGCAGTGTTTTTCCCAAACCCAGATTTTTTTCCAACCTAAAATTTTTCAAAATATCAACCCTGAGTTAGAGAGGCTCTGATACCATGAAAAACAAAAGGCGGAAGAAGATAATTCTGCTTGATGATTTTATTCCATTAAGCTTAGATATTTATACAAAAATGAATGAGCTATTTTAGGAAATTAAATTAAACCTTTTATATTTTAAATGATACTATGAGAGATTCTAATGACTCTATCCTATCTACATAGATGTACAAAATCAGTGTGTTCACACTAATACAATCCGTGTGTTCACACTTATACAGTCTGTAACAGCATGCATACGACTATACCTTAAGGGGTTATACTATAATAAAATTACAAACTTTGAAAGGTAAATTGCATGTTAATGATAAGTATGGGAGTTGGATAGAATCATTAAAAAGATTAAGCGGAAAAGTTACTTTTAGGACAAGAAGGAATTTTATGCCTTTTGCATTTATTTTAAGTAAACTTTAAGCTATATTTTAGGGAAAAAATTAATTAATAAATTTTAAAATGCTCATATTACTCTAATAATTAAGAAGACTACGGTGAGTGTATATTTGTAACTTTGTAGATTCACCACTTTTCCATACATTTATATATATTATGATTATGATATATAATAATTATATTTTTTAATATTATAATTGAATTTATTAATTCTTGATAATTTTGAAGTATAATAATTGATATCATTTGAAAGTTACATTAATCTTTTAAATGGGGCATATTACAAACATGCGAAGCACGTTCAGAAAAAAAAAACTAGTATAGTAAAATGCAAATTAACTGAACAAAACACTCCTACAATTCAAGTCCTCATGTCTTTATACCTTGATAAGTGATAATGGTCAAATATACCTAATTTTTACTTCATTTCTTGGCCATTATCTCTATCCAATTGCATTTATTTGTTTGTTTTAGTGTTTTTTCAGTTTTTCTAGGTCTAAACATCAATCCAGAGCTAAGTAATGCAAAACAACAGATTTGGCATGAAAAAGGAGCAAGACCATGATAGGCTTGAACATAATTTGGTATTTTGATCATAACATGAGCTACAGAGCTCCGATTGAAGTGATTTAGGAACTGTTGGAAAGATAAGAGAAAGATCTAAAACTTTGTAGAAGAACATAAAGTCTAATTTAGTTCTTACGGGTTCTTCTCACGGCCATGAATAGTGCTCATGACCACTTGTCTACTCATTGTTTTGAAGTGAAATTAAGGCATTTATCAGCAGTATTAGTCACGACTATGACTAATGGTCATGGTTTACTTATGAGCTATTGTTTTAAAGTGAACTTAGGGCATTAATTCACAGGTATGGCTCACGGTCGTGACCAATGGCCGTGAGCACGCAGATGACGCCCTATAAAAGCAGAAAATAGTAAAAAAAAATGGGTTTGTCTTGGAATTTTGGGTCTAGGATTCATCAAAAAATCCTAGAACCGCCAAGAAACAAGAAATTGTAGATCAAAGGAGCAAATTTAAGGTGGAGTAACACATTTTGGTGCAAGACTATCAAAGGATTAGAGGATTAAGCTAGGTTTCTTCAATGGTTTCATCATTTCTTTCCATCTTCTTTTAATTTCTTATTCTTTCTTTGTTAATATGAGATAAACATCACTTGTCTATCTAGATTAGACAAGTTTTAATTGCTTTGTATGGATTAATCAATGGTTTGTTTATTGGAATTCAATTTTTGTTTCAATTTGTATCTTTGAATGAAATTTTTTGCACTTTACATAGCACCGCATGCTTGCTTTAATGGTTTTTATTCTTTCTTTGTTAGAGATAGAAAGATTGAGCTTAGAACACTCATAGGCACATGGGCTTATTGTGATTTCTAGAGATAGATTCACAATCTCCTATGGTTTTCTTTGATTCCTTGAATCGCTTAATGCTTTGCCTAATGAATGGGTTTATGAAGAGATTCTCTACTCATTACTTAGGGATTAGAGATTTAATCACTTAATAAAAGGTTAAATCTAGTTTTGAAGGAATACCCACTTATTTCTTAAATAAAATTTCATTGAGTTATTGATTGTTCTTGCAATTGTGATTAAAACAAGTCGAAGTCTAGGTAGATGCTCTTTCTCATGATTGTTTCTTCTTAGACCTTGCATTTTCTTAAAGTTATCCCACTAGGAATTAGTTAATAGTTAGGATTTTAATTTTTAGTTTTTACTCAATTAATACTATCACTAATTGTGATCCAGACAATAGTTTAAATTTGATCTAGTACTTGCTTCGGTGTCTCTGTGGTTCAACCTCGTTACTGCTATACTACCTAAACAATAGGCGCACTTGCTTAGAGTCATGGTAGAATTAGCCATCAAGCATTATAAATTGTAAAACCCCTGGTGTTGCGCTAAGCCAACATCAAGGTTTTGGCGTCATTGCCAGGGACACTTTTGTACACAATATTAGTGATACAATAGTGATTATTGATCTAGTCTTTTTGTTCATATTTGTTTATTTTCATTTATTTTTGTTTATTTTTTATATTTTACCTTTTTGTAGGTTTTAGATTTTGTTCTTAGAAAAATATCTCCAAGTATGATTGGTACTATCAACAATGAAGTTCCTACCTGAATCAAGAATGGGGATATCAGGGAAATCATTATCACAGCAATGGATACATCTTTTAAAATGATTTCCCATATGAATATGGATGGGGAGCACAAGAGAAGTCATCCCTTAAGCTTGCAGTGGAAAGATTCATGGAGTCTAAGGAAATTTGGGGGAAGGAGGTTCACAACAAAAGCAATGTGTTGGGAAATACCTTCCTAACGCAATTTGAGGTAGAGGCCACATTAGGAGATGATGAGCAAGAGAGAGAAGAGCGTAGGTTAGAAGAGATGTTTGTGAAAATAGTGGAAGCTACTGATAGTAGTTTTTAGAGCATAGAAAAGGTTACGACAAACCAATAAGCTTCCTTTCACAACCTTGAAGTTCAAGTTGGGCAAATTTTGGAGTTTCTACATACCTCGCTATAAGAAAATTTACCCAACTACGTCAATGCCATTTTGAAAGAGCAACAAAAAACCATTACCACTTGATGATTATAGGATGATGATGAAGACGAGAATGGTGAGTAATATGACATGGATGTAGTGGGAACAAATGCTGGAAATAACATATCTATACCCTAAACACCCACTCTACCTATAACCCAAATACCAAATATTGAACACCCTTCCCCACCATGCTTTACACTGCTACCACCCTTCTCAAAATGTTTAGTTGTTAGAGAAACAAATAGGTGGCTAGTATTTGTGGTCTCTGAATTCTCACTCGAGAGGGAAATTTACTCTGTGGAGGTGTTGTAAGACAAATTGAGTTAATTTGGGTGGACAATTCAAGAATTACAAAGGGCGGAGGAAGATGTCATATTCAGTCTCTTGGAAGCTTAACCCACATGCCCCACCACAAGCTAATGGGTACAACTCTTTGATGTTGGTTACAAACCTCACAAGCTTAGGTATGCACCACATGGAGAACAAAAAAAAAATTATTGCTAAAAGAAGGCTATGTAAGGGCCAACACCCTTACATACCCTTCTTTGTTCTGATTTATGGAGATATCCACCACAAGGAATCCTCCACTTTCTTGGTGGAAGATGAATAACAATAACATCCAGCTAATACGATGTTAAAGAAATGCTGAATGGGAGGCAACCCATTAATTATTTCAATTTTTTCTTAATTTTGTTTAATGTTTATTTTCTAGTATTTTTGTTTTGTGGTAACTTTCACCTTATTTATTTTGTGGTTTTTATAAGAAACTAAAGTTACTAACCTTGATATGTAGCATACATCTTCACTACTTAGCTCAGAATATTATTTTAAGAAGGTTGGGCACCTTTCATTTCAAGGTAGTACCCTTTCTCTCTCTCTCTCCCTCTCTCTTCTTTATTCTTTTTACACACATTGGGGACAATGTGTGTTTTAAGTGTGTGTGTGTGTGTGTGTCTGGAAGAGGGGGTGGGTGGGTGAGGAAGGGTTCTGCATTGTATTGTTTGTTTGCATGGTTGTATGTTGAATTCATTTTTTGTCATGCATGAATGCCTGATATAGTAAATAGCAAAACTAAGTACAACATATTACAGGTTTCACTTGCATTTTGATAGGGCTTTAAAAATTGAGAATTTTTTTTAATATATCCTATAGACTCTAGTTTTCACATATGACTTTGGTTTTTTATTAAACTTTGAACATAGTAGTTAATAGTAGGAGCCCACTTAGTATGGTTCCTACGACTAAGTGCTAGGGTGTTTAGTCACTGATTGAGTGTCTAGTTCTTTTTTGTGCAAGAATTAGGTTAGAAAACTAAAGCTAGTACTTGAATTTTTTATTGGTTCTCTTAGGAAACATTAAAAAAATGAAAATAATGTACACTCATGAAAAAGTATGTAAAAAGGATACAAAAAGGGACTTTGAAGATTATTATAGATTTTGCTGGTTTCATATTACAAAAAGGGATACCTAAAAGCGAAACCATGAATAGTGCTAGTAGTCGGCTAAACAAGTCCATGACTAGTTGAGTACCCGAGGGTCGACACCAAAAAGTATTTACTTTCATGTCAAAAGACTAATGACGAGTTTAGCTAAGTCGGGTCCCATGAAAAATTGAAAGTTTCACGAGAAATTGCACAGATGTATAAAAAGAAAAAAAAATATGGTTCCCCAAAAAGGTCGATCGAGTGATTTGAGGAATACTTAGGTTGAATGATTTTATTCAAGCTATGTTTTTTGGATTGGTCATTTAATTGTGTGATTGAATTGCCTTGGAACTAGGTTGTGGGAACAATGCCTTCATGGATTTTGAATTCGATTTTAATGTTCTTAGTTTATCCATAAAACCAAAGCCTTGTGAAAATCGAATGTCTATGTAAGTGATTTTTACTCTTTCTATTTTTCTCGATTCTTAGGTCTTTGATGATTGCAAGTGGAGAATGTGTATAATTGTGTTTAAGTTTGCTTGAGGACAAGAAAATTTGATAATAGCCAAATATACCTAATTTTTACTTCGTTTCTTGGTCATTATCCCTGTCTAATGCATTTATTTATTTATTTTAGTGTATTTTCAGTTTTCAAGGTCTAAACATTGATCCGGAGCTAAGTAATGCAAAACATCATATTTGGCATGAAAAAGGAGTAAAATCGTGATGGGCTTGAATGTACTTTGGTATTTTGATCATAACTTGAGCTCTAGAGTTCGTCTAGGTGATTTAGGAACTGTTGAAAAGCTAAGAGAATGATCTACAACTTTGTATAAGACCATACAGCCTAATTTAGTTTTCACGGGTACTTTTAATGTTTATGAATAGTGCTTATGACCTCTTGTCTGCTCACTGTTTTGAAGTGAAATTAAGGCATTTATCACGGGTATTAGTCACAGCCATGACTAACCTGTGAGCTACTATTTTGAAGTGAAATTAAGGAATTAAGTCATGGGTATGGCTCACAGCTGTGACCAAAGGCCGTGAGCACGTAGATAACACTCTATAAAAGCAAAAAATAATAGGAAAAAGGATATGTCTTGGAATTTTAGGTCTAGGACTCATCCAAAAACCTAAGGGCCGCCAAGAGCCAAAAAATTATAGATAAATGGAGCAAATTTTAGGTGGAGTAACATATTTTTTTGCAATATTGAGTAAGATTATTAAGGGATTAGAGGATTGAGCTAGGTTTCTTCAAGGGTTTCATGATTTATTTCCTTCTTCTTTTAATTTCTTTGTTAATATGAGCTAAACATCACTTGTCTATCTAGATTAGACAAGTTTTAATTGCTTTGTATGGATTAATCAATGGTTAGTTTAATGGAATTCAAGTTTTGTTTCAATTTATATCTTTGAATGAAATTTTCTACACTTTACATAGCAATTCATGTTTGCTTATAATGATTATTGTTCTTTCTTTGCTAAAGATAAAAAGATTGAGCTTAGAACACTCATAGGGACATGGGTTTGTTGTGATTTCTAGAGATAGATTCACAACTCTTATGGTTTTCTTTAATTCCTTGAATCGCTTAATGCTTTGCCTAATTGAATGGGTTTATAAAGAGACTCTCTACTCATTATTTAGGGATTTAATCACTTAAGAAAGGGTTAAATATAGTTTTGAAGGAATACCCACTTAATGCTTGAATAAAATTTCATTGAGTTGTTGACTGTTCTTGCAATTGTGATTAAAACGAGACGAAGTCTAGGTAGATGCTCTTTCTCATTATTGTTTCTTCTTAGACCTTGCATTTTCTTAAAGTTATCCCATTAGGAATTAGTTAGTAGTTAGGATTTTAATTTTAATTTTTTACATAATTAATACCATCATTAATTGTGAATCAGACAATAGTTTAAATTTAAGCTAGTACTTGCGTTAGTGTCTTTGTGGATTGACCTCATTACTGCTATACAACCTAAACAATAGGTTCACTTGCCTAGTGTCAGGGTAGAATTAGTCGTTGAGCATTATAAATTGTAAAACCACTGGGGTTGCGCTAAGCGAACATCAATAAGAAAGAAGCCAAGAAAGCTATAAACTTAATTTTGATATCTCATTGCATAAAATTGG
Source organism: Codiaeum variegatum (assembly GCA_948294925.1). Classification (NCBI taxonomy): domain Eukaryota; kingdom Viridiplantae; phylum Streptophyta; class Magnoliopsida; order Malpighiales; family Euphorbiaceae; genus Codiaeum; species Codiaeum variegatum. The sequence goes on along the minus strand of CAOJBK012404441.1, from coordinate 5,464 downwards.
ATACACTACAATAATGTAGGTCTATACAGGCACTATGGTGCAGATGCTTTTGGAAAGAACCACTCATTTTATTAAATTTTAAATAAAGAAATTAAATTAGACCTTCTGAAGTTATTGCCTCTATTTCATCTGATTTTTTTTCTCGCTTTCTGTCTCTCTCATTATCGACCCTTAAAATTTTAGAGAAACCTCCTTGAACCATGACTGCCATTTTGGTTCTCATTTTCACCTCCACTTTGCTTCTCGGTGCTATTGCTTCACCACCGCCCCACCGGCACCAGACTCATGCACTGAAGAGCTCGTTGCTTTGTCTCCTTACCTAAGTTATATCTTTGTAGTGCTAAACCACCTCACCAACAATGTTACTTCTCAGTGCTGCGACACCGTCTCTAAGGCTTTCAATTCCAGCGATGGTTGTAACTACTTATGTTACTTCATAAAGCAGCCTTTGATCTTGGGATTCTCGTTGAACGATTCCGGAGAGGTTTCTTTGCCTTCAGTTGTTGCTTCCTGTGACGCTTATGACGGATTAGCGATGGACACCAAATCTCTAGAATCAATTTTTTTCACATCTTTTTCATTAATTATTTGATTATTTTGGATCTCTATGTTTAATTAGTGTTTATTATGAGCAAACTAGGTGTTTTTAGCATTTTTGAGTCACCAATTTGGGAATTAGATTCTGTGAGATCTGTAAACTAAACCAAGAAGTGGAGCATATTAATTAAATTTTTCTACTAAAAGTTTGGGATCCTTTGTAGCTCTTATTGTCTACTTATCCATTTTCTAGGTACCTGAATTTCTCACTAAATATATTTATCTATCTATATAGCATGGTTGTATTTTGATTTCAAATAATTATGTTTCACCATCACTGATAAGACGAATTGGCTTGATTTGAAGCATGTACTATAGAGAGTAATGCACTTAGATTTTTAATTAGCCGCTGCTTGTGATAAGTTTCTAGAGGACTTTTAAAGTTTTTCTAGTCTTGCATACGAGTAGGTTCATTTCTCCCAAATTTTTTGAATTAGTAACTTCAAATTCCAAATCCCTCTCAAATAATATTAGTTTCAATTTGTAATTTGAAGTGGTAATGTATACTGAATATAAATTTTATTCCTTATTTGATTTCCACTTTTTGAAGTGCTAGTGTAATGATGCTTATCAAAACAACATAAAGGAATTTACTTTGCCTATATGCTACTTATATAGGAATTTAGTATTCAAAGTGCTAAAATATAGCTTCAGTGTTTCTTTTTTAGCGCCTTAAAATGTATATGAAGTGACTAATATTGTGGATGAGAAAGCTACCAGAATATTGTCATGAAGGCCAGAGGTTATTGTATTTTATGTTCTTTTTGTAATTTAGAAATTTGAGTTTGTTGATGAATTACTTATAGACTTGTTTACATTTTCATTAGATCTTCTATTTAAATAGTATGCTTAATAATCAAAAACCCATTTTCAATATCGAGACATCAAGTAGAACTTTGATCGTTCCTGTCAAAGTAATGCATCTTTCTATTTCTATTAGTATATCTTTTGTTACTTATTATTACTTGGTGTCCATATTTGGGACAACAATTGGTATCGTAGTCTTTCTTTCATGTTTATTAATTATTACAATTTAGAAAGCTAACGATTGAATATGGCAGGTATTAGTGAATCTTCCAAGACACCATTCCAAGATGGACAATGCCCAACTAGGCCTCCTTTGTTCATCGGAACAAATTACAATCAATGAAAAGTTCATATGTGATTCCACATTCGCTATCATGGGTACGATTTATGGGAAATCATAGAGGAGGGCCCCTATGTTCTTAAGGATACAAAAGGAGCATTGATCAATCCTAAGGATTGGACAGAAATAATAAAAAAGAGAATTCAAAGAAATGATAAGGTGATTGATATTCTCTTTTATGCACTTGATGAGACGGAATTCAACCGAGTTTCATCTTGTGAATTGGCCAAAAAGATATGGGATACTCTTAGAGACACACATGAGGGCACAAGCAAAATGAACTATTCAAAACTGATTTTGCTCTCCACTAGCTACAAAAATTTTATATTTGTGGAAAGCATATCTAGTATGTATACTAGGTCCACCTCCATTGTAAATCTACTTATAGGACTTGGGAAGACCTTCAAAAACAAAGATATAATGATGAAGATCATTCGGCGTCTTCTGACTGAGTATGAATCCAAAGTGGATGCAATTGAGTCATCATCAGATTTTGATGAGATGACCATAGAAAATCTCATTGGCACACTCCTTACGCATGAAATGAAGCTCAAGTCTAGGATGGAGCTTAAAGGTAATCCAAGTGCTTCAACAAAAAAGGAGAAGCCTTTAGCACTTAATGCTATACACAAAAAGAGATAATCTAAGAAGGAAGTCATTAGTGATGAGAGTAAAGATGAAGATGAAGAAATTGTATTACTTGCAAACAAAGTTCAAGAAATTTCTATCCAAGGGTAAGTTCAAAATGAAGGAGTCAAGAAAAGATAAAGACAAGCGCAATGACATAATGTGCTATGAATGCAAGAAGCTGGGGCATATTGGGCAAGATTGCTACATATACAAGTCCAAGAAGGGTAAAGAAAAGAAGGGTAAATACAAGAAGAAAGATAAAGCATTTGCAGTTTGGAGCGAAAGTGATGATGAATCATCCGATGTAGAAAAAGAAGCAAACTTGTGCTTAATGGCACAAGAAGAGAACATTGAAGAGGATGATGAGGTAACCACTCAAACTTATTCTTTTGATGAATTGCAAAGTGCCTTTGATGAACTTATGTCTGAATATGTTTTAATTGTGAAAGAAAATAAACTTTTGAAAAAGAATTTGTAAAATTTTAAAAATGAGCATGAGAAGAGCAATAGCTCTAAATCTTTTGAAATTGAAAACCAAAACCTCATGACCCGACTAAAGGATTTGAAAAAAATCTAATTGGAGTCTCAAGGAAGAGAAAATTAAGATTGAATTGGAACTTAAGGATTCCAAGTAACTTTATGAAAAGTTTTCTAGGGGAAGTAAAGTTCTAAATGATATCTTAATGTCTCAAAGAGACATTTTCGATAAAGCCGGAATTGGTTTCAAAAATGAAGAGAAAGAAAGGTTTTCAAATGCTTCTCATGATAAAAACAATTTCATGCACAAAGTTCACAATAAATGCAATTATTGCAAATTCCATGGTCACACACTAAGGAATTGCCCTATTAGGCTTAGGAGTCCATATACCATTAGAAAAGTATGGATTCCTAAGGGCTCCAAGGGTATCCTTAAAGATTCCAAGGAAGTACCTAAGAATACAAACTATGCTTCTAAGGGTAAATGGGTTCCTAATGAAACTAACATGAGTGGACCCAAGACAAAATGGGTGCCATCAAAAGTTACGATTTTGTACATATGTAGGCTATCATAAAATCCAAGCAAGAAAAGTGGGTAATCGATAGTGAATGCTCAAAGTACATGATCGGTAACAAAGAAAAATTATTAGATCTTAAAGAAAATGATGGTGAAAATGTGAGCTTTGGAGACAACTCAAAAGGCAAAATTTGTGGAGTTAGCACTATAGGTAATGAAGATTTTACTATCTCTAAAGTGTTGTTTGTATATAACTTGAAACATAATTTAATTAGTGTTAGTAAATTATGTGACAAGGGATATAAAGTCTCATTTGATGCAAGCATTTGTGAAGTCATTAACATTAAACTAACAAAATTGCATTCATTGGTTACCACAAAGGAAATGTGTATATGGTTGATTTGAACAATCAAGGAACAAAAAACCTTTTTTTTTTTTCTTCAAATGATGAGGATCCTACTTTGTAGCATAGGAAACTAGGCCATGTAAGTATGGATGTTTTATCAAAATTTTCAAGAAATATTTAGTAAAAGGTTTGCCCAAAATCAATTTTAAAAATGAAAGTATTTGTGATGCATGTGCTAAGGGAAATCACCCTAGAAGTTCTTTTAAACCCAAAAATATGATTTTAACTTTTAAACCTTTTACAACTCCTACACCTTGATTTTTTTGGACTAACTAGAACATCGAGCCTTGGTGGTAAGTATTCTTGTTTGGTCATTGTTGATGATTTTTTCACATTTTACATGGGTGTTGTTTCTTGCACATAAAAATAATGCTTTTGGTACATTCATGCCATTAGAAAACTCTTTGCAAAATAAAAAAAAAAAGGTTATTCAATTAAATGCATAAGAAGTGATCACGGAACCGAATTTGAAATTTTTTATTTTGAAAAATATTGCATTGAACATGGCAATGAGCATAACTTTTCTACACCTAGGACTCCTTAACAAAACGGTGTTGTTGAGAGGAGAAATAGATCATTAGTAGAAATGGCTAAGACCATGCTTTGTGAAAACGATTTACCTAGATATTTTTGGGCCGAAGCCCTGAACACTTCTTGCTATATCATTAATAGGGCTATGATTGACCCATACTCAAAAAGACACCTTATGAGCTATGGAGAAGTAAAAAGACCAATATATCATATTTTAATGCATTTGGTTATGAGTGTTATGTGCATAATAATGGCAAAGATAACTTGGGAAAAGTTAATGACAAATAGGATGAAGTTATTTTCCTTGGTTATTTGAATCATTCTAAGGCTTATCGGGCCTTCAATAAGAGGACACTCTTAGTTGAAGAATTCATTCATGTTATTTTTTATGAGTATGCTTCTAAGTGTGTACCTAGAAATGATTACCATGTGGAAGTAATAAAAAACATGATGGATGACTTAACCTTAGAAGAAAAGATGCATGAGCAACCAAAGCAATGTGATGAGTCATTGAGCCAAAAAGGCATAGTGCTTATGTATGATGGAGTGGAGGTGCAATCAAATGAAATTCAAGCTACTTCACAACACAAAGAGAACTCAACTTTTTCTTGGGATTGCAAATCAAGCAATTGGAGCATGGAACCTTAGTTCACCAATCAAAATATGCCAAAGAATTGCTAAAAAAGTTTGATATGGAAGAGGCAAAACCACACAACACTCCTATTAGCACAATGGTCAAAAGGAATGCAGATGCTAAGGGTAATTATGTTGACTCAAAACTTTATAGAAGCATGATAGGGTCATTATTGTATTTGACTGCATCAAGACTTGACATATTGCATAGTGTATGCATGTGTGATAGGTTCCAATCGAATCCTAAAGAATCCCATCTAGCATGCGTTAAACGAATCCTAATATACCTAGTGGATACACCAAACCTTGGGTTATGGTATCCAAAAAGACCATATTTTGATTTGGTTGGTTATTCAGATACGGATTTTGGTGGTTGTAGGATCGATCGGAAAAAGCACTAGTGGTACATGTTAATTTCTAGGTGGTAAGTTAGTTTTGTGGTTTTTGGAAAAGAAAAACTCAATGTCCAAGAGTGAGGAGTGAAGTTGAAGGAACTCAAGTCATTGGAGATCCTACCAAAGGAGTT
>CAOJBK012403926.1:0-13743 GCA_948294925.1 Codiaeum variegatum | reverse complement strand
AGCAAACACAACAATCCTATTAAACTATTTAGTGTTCTAGGTTTAAACCATCTATCTCTAGTAAGTTTAAACAGCATAAACCAACAACACACTAGTAATGCAATTGATTTTCAGATTAAATAATCAAGAGATAAACTTAATGAAAAACCAAATATTCATTGAATAAAAATTTATTAATCCATACAATCGAATAATAATAATCTAATCTAAGCAGATAATAATGTTTAGTTCATAATCAAAACAAAAGAATAAGAAAAGAATAAGAAGTTATGGAAACCCATAAAGTTCATGATAACTTTAATGAATTTCCACTTAAATTTCCTTTGTTCCAGCTTTGATTCGGTGGTAATCTCTATAAATATCCTTTTGAAGCCTTCCTTGATTTGTTTTTCATCTCTATAGATCCATTTTCTAGCCTCCAGAACTCCCTCTAATGTGTTTTCAATATCCTTTTATATTTGGAGTCCAATAAGAATCTGTTTCTGTAAGGTTTTTGCTGAAAAATAAGTTTTTGTATGTTGGCACGGCCTTACCAATGCCTGTGTGAGAGAAATACCTAGGGTTGATGGGTAGTAGCCTACCACGGTCGGCTGCCATAGCCATGCCAGCCGACCGTACGAGGCTACTACCTTCCCCCAGGTTTTCTAGCATGGGCCACTGCTGGTTGGCATGGCCGTGCCAGCCGACCATGGCAGCCAGTGCCGTGGGAGGCAGTAGCTTTCCACGATCCCTACCAAGGCTATGGCAGGGCTCATGGCAGGCTACTGCTTGGCCAGGACTGATTTCCAGCCTCCAACAGGCTGTGCTACCCTTAGCACGGCCGCTCTAGCACCCGTGGGAGGTGTTGTCCACAATTTTTGCTCCGTTTTCGCTCATTTTCTTTGTCTTTCAATCTCGGACTTCAAAATAATCCTTCTTAACCTTGGATTTCAAATTATTTCTTGAAAACACTTAGAACAAACAAATCAAACTCAATTTAAAGCATAAAATCATCAAGAAAATGAGGTATAATAATGCATAATTTGTCAATTATCATTCATCTTCTTCTTCAAGAAGTTAGAGAGAAACTCTCTAAGAATTAGGTAGAGAAAGTTAAATTTCCAAACCAAATCAGAGAGTTTTGAGTTTATTTTTGAAGAATTGTTCTTTAACCACATACTCTTCTTCTAAATCTTTGTGAAAAAGAGTGTGGAGAGTTCAAAAGTCCAAATGAATCCCTACATCTCAAGTTCTCTAGTTGAGTAGCAAGAACCAAAAGTTTTTGGGTAACCAAAGAGAGCCAGTTGAACTTTCTCCAAGAGGAAACTAGATCAAGCCTTGGGAAGCTTTGGTGTGAGTTGAGCTAGAGGTTTCGTATATGAGAGCTTAATGAAGGAGGGAGTTAAGCTATTTGATACTTCTAATCCTTTCATAAGTTAAAGTTTTATTTTGCACAATAATTGGCTAAGTATCCTCTATTAAGATTATTGTTCCAAATTAGAGTTTAGGAATTTATCAAAGAGTTTGATAAATGTCTAAACCATATATGTTAAAAGAGTTTTAATGCAGAGCCAAAGTTTTAAAATGTTTTGAAAACTAAAAACTGAATCTCCCCAATTCATGCTTTTCCGTTTTCGTTGGACGGCTCGTAAAATTGATTTGATAACGAAAAATATTCTTTGACATTCTATATGAAAGAAAACATAACTTTTTCATATCTAGTTACATTCTAACAACTAGCAATATGGCAAATCACAAATAGCCTAATTTTTAGCAAAAGCAAATGTCACCTGTCAAATCAAGAGTGACAGCTGGCTGTTGAGAAAGCTATTAGTGATATATTTTGAAATTAATATATTTTATACACCTAATAGATAGTTTTCTTCAACCTTTATAAATGCCACTTCAAAAAAACATTTAAGTGGTTGGTTAATTTTATTTATGAGATTAGAGTTCTCGTAAATTTCCAGAATTCATCAAGATTTTATAATTTTTTCCAATCATTTGTCTTGAATTCATTCTCATCTTTTCTCATTAAAATTTTGAAGGAATTTATTATCAATTAAATCATTTTCTCAAGTGAGAATTAAATTTTCAACCATTAGATCTTGAGACTTAATCTATAAGTTCTTTCATTCCTATAAAATTCATTTAGCATTTAAAGTGTTGATCCATTATTACAGTTTTGTAAAATGTAAAAGCTTTGTTTTATACTTTAAACTTTGTATCTCTATTACTGTAAATGTATTCAGCCACCTAATGAAGCCTATATTTGTATTAAGGGTGTTATAACTGCCCAATTAAAAGTCTATGAGAGGCTTATTTATTCATGTGAATAGGTGAGAGGGTTTATGAATCTTTGGAAAAATTTTGAGGGGTTGGAGAAAGAGAAAACTTCTCTAGGGTTATGCCTTTAATTTAGTTAGGACTTTATAAGGCTTTGTTCTAGCCAAATTAAATAGAGCACACATAGTGGAACTCTCAAAGTGTGATCCTTGGGGACTGGATGTAGGCCTTAGTGTTGAACCAATATAAATCCATGTGTTTTGTCCCTTTTCATTTATGTTCATTGCATTCTGATGCCCAACTACTTGTTATTAAAATTGATAAATATTAAATTTCTAAGCTTTTTTCATTAATTTCTTATCTTTATAATACCTAACTCTCATTCTCATTAATTGGTAGCAAAGCTACAAATAAGAACTATTAGGCTTCCAGTAGTAATCATTGGCTTATTTCTATAAGAATCTATAGGCTGCTAATCATCATAGTTAGGCACTTGTGTAGTTTGCTTAAGTCCTCATTAGGAATCCTAAGATATTTGGTTCCACAAGTTACCCATTAGACAAATAACTAAGCAATCAAGCTAAGACATGTAATTAGAGTTAATTGGATCATTCAACTAATAAAAAAAGAGAAAAAAAAGTCTAATTTCACCCCCTCTTGGACACCTAATCTTACTCTTAATTGGTATAAGAGCAGGTCTTGACATATTATTTAAGCTGAACATCTACAGAGGAAAGATCCCTATATGGCTGATCAGGCATATAAGGCTTCATTCCTCCTGGAAGGGCAATCCATTAACAGACCACCACTATTCAATGGGAGTCATTATATAACCTGTAAAACTTAAATAACTCACTTCATCTAGGCAACTGATATAGCTACCTGGACATTCATCCAAAAAGGTACTAAGATTTCTATGAAAATAGTGGAAGAGAAGAGGGTTTCGAAGATTGAAGCAGGATATAACAATGTAGAGTGGATGCAAATCTCCCTCAATGCTAAAGCCATGAAAATTTTACATTATGCACTGACTCTTTCAAAATTTAATCTTGATTTAGGGTTTACTACTACTAAGGCAATATGGGAAAAGTAAGAGAACACTTATGAAGGAATAAAGTTAGTCAAAGTGGCTAAAGTAAATATTCTAATGAAGGAATATGAACTCTTTGAGATAAATCCATCAGAACTAATAATTGCCATGAAAATTTGATTCACAAATATGACAAATCAACTCACTACTCTGAGATGTCCAATGCCAGAGTATAATCTGATCCTAAAGATACTTAGTTCCTTACCTAAGGAATGGGATTCAAAGGTTAATGTACTGGAGATAAGGAGGAGCTAACAATGGATAGACTAATAGACATTTTTCTAAGCTATGAGATGGTTCTAACTAAGAGAGCTCTGTCTGAGGCAAAACAAAAGAAAAGAAATTATATTAGTAGTTGAATCAGATTCATTAGAATTAGATGAAGTAGCTCCTTTAGCAAGGAAAATGAATAGATTTCTAAAAAGAAAGGGTAATAGATATCAGAAGCCTAATAGAAAAGAAAAGCACACAAAACCTGAAGCTTCAAATAAAGAGTCAACTGAAGTAGTGTGCTATGAATGTAACAAACCTAGTCACATTAAGCCTAAATGCACAAAGTAGAGGAAGTCTTCCTCCAAAAAGAAGCATTTAGAGGTATTAGTAACCTGGAGTGACAGTAAAGGTTCTCAAGTGACTGATAGTAATTTAAATGCTAATGAGAAAGCCAATCTATTCTTGATGGCCAGTTCAGTCAACTATAGCGATGAAGAGGAAACTCATGAGGTATACCTTTTTTACTCAATTGCTAAAAATGTTATTGAAAATGTTTTTAGTCAACTGTGTGATGAATACAGATGCTAAAAGAAGGCTTATAGATCACCAGAAAAAATTGACTAAGATTTCATTTGAGTTATCTTTAATTTAAGAATTCAATAATGAGCTACAAAATGAATACATGAAAAATGAATTTCTGATGGGCAATATTAAGAAGCTAAATGATAACCTCTCATGTTTTGTGTTATTAAATCATAGCCTTGTCAAATCTAATGATCAGTTGACTGATGAGAATAACAAGTTGCTTAGGATGCTAAGGTTTGATAGCTACCAAATAACAAAATTAAAAAATGAAAGAGATAAATTCTCTCTTGTTTTTCAAAAAAAGAAATCTAACATTGATCAGATTAATGCTCAAACAATTTTTAATCAATTTATTGCATCTGATGTTACATCTCCATCTAATAGCTTGAGTTACTAAGTTTCCTATCAAGGACCTTATTAGAGGCCTAATGTTATTTTGAAATCAAAATTTAAAAAGGTGCTGAATGGATTCAAGTATGCATTTCAAAGGAAACCAAACCTACTAACATATCATGACCAAACATTGATTGAGGACCTAAATGTGCCTAATTCAATGCAGGTGAGTTTGAGCAGCAAAAGAAAATCAAATGACTCGCATGTTGACAACAACCACTCAAAGCATATGATAAGAGACAAGTCAAAGTTCTCCTAGCTAAAGGAATCCAATTAGGGATTTGTGAAGTACAAGGATAAAAGAATAACTAAAATTATAGGAAAACGGACAATAAAATCAATGTCTCATATCCATGATGTTTTACTTGCAATGGGACTAAAGTATAACTTACTTAGTGTTGGTCAACTATGTAATAAGATAGGTGTGTCATCTTTGAAGCTTCTTATATGGAGGTTTAGTCAACTATAATCGTAGCACCATATTCATTGGGATATGCATAGGTAACATATATATTGTTAATTTAAATCAATGGAATGTCAAAAATTAATGCTTAATCTCTACGGAAGATAATAGTTAGCTATGGCATAGGCGACTAAGGCATATTAATATGCAAAAGATAGCTAAGTTAGTAAGCAAAGGTTTTTTCATTTGCCTACATCAAACTAAATTTGAAAAGGATCATGTATTTGATACAAGCCAAAAGGGTAAGCATATTAGATCCTCTTTTGAGGCAAAGCCAGTAGTTTCAACTACTTGGCTATTAGAACTCTTCCATTGTGACTTATTTAGACTTATATAACCTAGTAGTCTAAATGGAAAAAAAAATTATGCTTTTGTTACAGTAGATGACCACTCAAGGTATACATGGGTACTATTTCTTACCTCAAAAAATGAAATCTACTCATTTTTTGTGTATTTTTTAAGAAATTACAAAATGAAAAAGGCTATATCATTACAACCATAAAGAAGGATTATGGTGGAGAATTTGAGAATGTGATGTTTGACTCATATTATAAGGACCATGGAATTACACACAACTTATCGACCCTCAGAACTCATCAACAAAATGTAGTAGTAGAAAGGAAGAATAGGACTCTAAAGGAGATGGCCAGAACTATGCAGATTAAAAGATCTCTTCCTATGTACTTATGGGAAGAGGCTACAAACATAGCTTGCTAATTAAGCCCCTAAAGTACAAAACTACCTATGAGTTATGGAAGGGAAGGAAGCTAAATCTCTTCCACCTTCATGTCTTTGGTCGTAAGTGCTTCATCTTAAATAACGAGAAAGATTACTTGAGAAAATTTGACTAAACTTATAGTGTTTTTAACAAAAGAATATTAACTGTGGAAGTATCCATACATGTTCTTTTTTATGAATCTAACCATTTGTATGAGAAAGATTCAAAAGATTATATAGGTGTTGAAATATCATAAACGAATGACGAACTGGTTAGTGACTTAGATAATGTTGAACAGGCTACTAAAAGGCAAGATTAATGGAAAGAAGATGATTAATCACCTTATGGAAATGATAAGACACCTAATCAAGGTCATAAGTCACCTAACCCAGGTAATCAAATGGCTAAAGCTGACAACCAGTTGCTTGATTTACCTAAAGAATAGAACTTTAATAGAGATTGTCCTAAATAATATATCTTAGTTAGTCCATTAAAAGGAAGGGTCACCAGATCATCATTCTAACAAATTCATAAAGATGTGGCCTTCATCTCTCAAGTATAGCCTAAGACATGTGATGAAGCCATACGGGATGATAATTAGATCTTGGCCATGCAAAAAGAATTGAATTAGTTTGAAAGGAGCCAAGTGTGGAAACTAGTACCCAGGTCAGAACACTAATCAGTCATAGGGACGAGATGAGTGATCAAAAACAAGCTTGATGAACATGGAACATTGATAAGAAACAAGCCTAGGTTAGTATCACAAGGATACAATTAGTACAAAGGTATTGATTTTAATGAAACATTTGCTTCTGTTGCCAGGCTTAAAGAAATGAAGCTCCTATGTGATGTTACATGTTTTAAAAAAATTTATCCTCTATCAAATGGACGTTAAACATGCATTCTTAAATGGATTTTTAAATGAAGAGGTGTATGTTAAACAACCACCTAGTTTTGAAAAACCTCAGGTGTGAGACCATGTTTTTAAACTTTCAAACGCACATTATGGTTTAAAACATACCCTAAAGCTTGGCATGAATGTTTTGGTAATTTTTTTCTAGACAAACGGTTTTTGAGGAAAAGTTGACACAACACTAGACAAATGATATCTCATTGTGCAAATATATATGGATGACATAGTTTTTAATGCTACTAATATTTCTTTATGCTAGCAATTTTATGGATATGTAAAGGGAATTTGAGATGAGCCCAATGGGAGAACTAAACTTCTTAGTGGTTCTCTAAATCAAGTAGACACCTAATGGTATATTTATCTGCCAAACTCAGTACACTAGGGAGCTGCTAAAAAAGTTCTTTAAATCTAAATACCTTAAAAGTATTAGGACCCCTATCAGCCTTTCAAGTAAACTTGAGAAAGATGAATCTAGTAAAGATATAGACATCAAGATGTACAGAGGTATGATTGCTTCATTGTTGTATCTAACTGCCAGATGACCGAATATCCACTTAAATGTGTGCCTATGTGCAAGATTCCAAGCTAATCCTAAGGAATAACATCAGGTTACTATAAAGAGGATTTTCAGATATCTATTTGCAACCTCTAACTTAGGTTTGTGGTATCCTAAAAACACTAACCTTCAATTTGTTGAATAAAGTGATGTTGATTATGCAGATAACATGATTAATAGGAAAAACACCCTAGGAACCTGCTAGTTCCTAGACTTCAGTCTCATCTCATGGTTTAGCAAGAAGCAGTCAATAATAGCCTTATCCACAACTAAAGCTGAGTATGTGGTAGTTGGTAATTATGTAACTCAAATTCTATGGATGAATTAATAGTTAGCTGACCATGGCATTATATTTGAAAAGATCCAAATTAGGTGTGATAACACCAAAGCCATCAACTTATTAAAGAATCATGTACAACATTCAAGAACCTAACACAGAAATCACAATTCGAAGGGAGATATTCAAATGGAATATGTTTCATTAGAGCATAAGTTGGTTGATATCCTAAAAGTAATTCTGGAAGATTTGTATGAGTATTGATAGGAGTACTCTAACTTGAACTTAAAATTGTTGCTTATTATTTTTGCATATGAGTTAGAATCCTAACGACCCCCATTAGACACCTAATAAATAGGAATCAAATCTCCAATACGTTATGCCTCTGAGAAACCCTTACTTAGAAGTGCAACGGTTGAATTTTAAATGTGATGTGACAACCTGACAATGAATTAAATCACCTGTCACATGTTCCTGTGCACACGTCTAAGAAGTTGAGCATGTGAGGATGAGATAGAAATAAAATTAAAGGTGTCGCCTTTTCAAAGTTGAGTTGGTGACTATAGGGTGAAGCAAAATCTAACATTTTTTAGTTCCCCATGGCAGAAAATGATTACATGTTTTTTTTTATTCCAATTTATTTTAATTATTTTATTTTATATATTTGCAATTATTTAAGAGTCCACTCATTCTCTTTCTTCCTTTCCTTTTGTAATCAAAATAAATGTGTCTGGTTATTTAAACTGCACATGATACACTGCTTCTTCCTTATTCACTTCTCTAAAACCCCAAAAACTAGAAACCTTAACTCAGTGTGTGGTTAACCATAGCTAAAATAAGTTCTAATAATTCTCAAACTCGCTCTCTCAAATGCCAAAAATCTGAAACTCAATTCTCGTAAAATGAGGAAACAACCTTTGAAAAATGTATTGTAGTCTCAGGAAGGACAATAAAATGGGATTTTTTGGCACTGATAAGTACCGATTCAAGGAGTGGCTTGAGTTAAATGGTTGGTTTCTATTCATCACAACCAAAAACAAATATTTTGAGGAATCCATGACCAACTTCTATGTATCCATCAAAAAGGAACCACCTGATCACTCTTTCATCGCATAATTCAGTTGAAAATAGAGAATAGTGACGTTGAATTATTAGGCCATATTTGGTCTCTACCCACAAATGGAGCTGTGATTCTCATTGAAGAGCAATAGATTGAGGGGTAGAACTGAGATGTGTTTTTGGTTGAAATCATAGAATAAGCACCCAACAAGTTGAACTTCACAAGCTATGGATTACATGCTAGATGCTCCATAAGTTTTTGGTCCACATTATCAACCCTAGAAAAGGTAGATTTAGGTATGTAAATAACATAGACTTTATTATTATTTTCAATATTGTGAGAAAAATTCGATTTTACTTGCTTAGTTATCTAGTGAATCTTATATGCAAACTGAAAAAGGTCAGGGGAATGCCATTTGAGTGCTAATTGACAAAGATCTTTAAACACTTTGACATAGTTATAAAAAATGGAGTCCAGTTGAAGCATACCAACTACCTCAATGACATAACCATTAAGAACCTCAACTATACTACCACTGATCCGTATGAAGTTGAAAAAAAAAAGGAAAGAGAAGAAAAAGAGAGTGAAAACCACTGGCAAGAGAAATATTGTTGCAAGTGAGCTAACTGGGAGTTCTATTTCTAAAGAAGGTCAGGGGAATCAGTTGCCTTTGCTTGACATTCAAAAGCCTAATGAAGAGACTCACATAACTGAAATAGAAAAGATTGATTTAAATACCTAAGCTGAGGCTACTGATCTAGATGTTATACCTAAGTGACAATGAAAGGATTGATTTAACTAGGAGTGCTAAAGATGCCTTTGCATAAAAAAAATCATTTTTCAAAAATTAAATATTTCATGCATAGATTTCTTAATAATTCTAGCCACTGATTGAGGAATCAGCTAATTAACTTGTTAAAGAAGAAAATTGATTGACATTCTACATCAAACAAAATTTAACTTCTTTGTATCTAGTTATATTCCAATGGTTAACAAGCTTGCAAGGCTCAAAAACATGATTTTTAGCAAATGAAAATATCATCTGTCAAATCAAGAGCAACAACTAGCTATTAAGTGACAAATTTTTAAAATTAAAATATTTTCTATTTTTAACACGTCATGACAAAGCTTGCAAGCCTCTATTTCTAAGTTAACAAGCTTGCAAGCCTATATAAATACAACTTCAAAAACTCAATAAAGAGGTTAGTTGATTTTTTTAGACTGATGTGCTCTAGAGCTT
The DNA here is from genome assembly GCA_948294925.1 of Codiaeum variegatum. NCBI lineage: Eukaryota > Viridiplantae > Streptophyta > Magnoliopsida > Malpighiales > Euphorbiaceae > Codiaeum > Codiaeum variegatum. The sequence goes on along the minus strand of CAOJBK012403926.1, from coordinate 3,970 downwards.
AATGTAAATATAATAATTGAATTTCAATTGTAATAAATTATATATTTTATTTAAATGAATTTCACATTTATTATAAATTATATATGTTCCATTATTATTTTGTATGGGAATTTATTCTTAAAGAGATTAAGAAAATGAGTGAAAGATTCTATTTGTCATTATACTATAAAATGTGTCTAGGGTAATAAAATTATTGATTGAGACATCTTTAATTCATAAGACTATCACCACTATTGTCATTCATTATAAGTATGTGATACTTATGATGCTACAGACATGTGATGTCATGACAACATGTGGACGCTCATGTGATGAGTAAGTTGAACGATGGCGTTAGATGATGAATACGGTTTTACCACTATCAATATTCAATTGTTTAGGTCATAATTGTTCATATAGTCCTTTGACTTTAGGTGACATTTTCTAATATATTGATGGTTACAGTTTGTTAATGCTTACGTACTTCTACTAGTCACGTAAAGGTATATGGCATGTGGCTGTTGTACTCAGTGATATATTGAGGTTCATGTTCTCTTATATATAATTCATTAATCTGGGTAAACAATGTAGGAATTCTATAGCTTCTAGTTCTCCTTGATATGAAATCTTAGGCCAAAATAGATAAGATTCACTAGAAATTATTTTATAGTAGGAATCAAGATTATCAAGGATTAGAACTTAGGAGTGGTCATACGATCAAAGCACATAGGGTTTGATGAATCCATGACCCTAGCTGAGATTGGGAATTCATAATAAAGGGACTCGAATTCATGATAATTATAATCAATAGGTCCATGTAAATGTTAATTGATTTGATAATCGAAAAGAGTTTTCTCTATCTCGTCGCTCTTTAGGACATAAACCTAACAAGTCACAGATTGAACGAGCATCGCCTAAAGATATTATATATTAATATTTAATTAAAGTATTCAATTAATTATTAATTATAATCAAATTGAACTTGTAATTAAATTTACAAAAACCTTATCATGTCTTGAAGTTCATTTCATAAAGAGTGTATTTCTATTTAGTTGATTTTGTATGAGAAGGAAAATATTGAGGACTAAATTAAAATTGAACTTTGACTAATAATGAATAAATAATTATGAGATAATTAATTATTTATTATGTAGAAATTGTCCATTAACCAAAATGAGGACAACTCACCCTCCACTAGCTAGATGTCTTGACATATGTTTTCATGCAATTCACTTGGTCATGACATGTGTCAAAGTTAGTGGATAAGAGAGGTTAGTCATCGAAGTTAGTGGATTGTCACCACAACTCAATCACATAAAAGGCATAAGTGTTTTGTCTTCAAATGGGTAAGTGAGTAAGTTATTTTCAGAATTTGAGAGACAAGAGTAAGAAAGAAATTTGATGTTGTCACTTTCTTTACTTATTCTTCTACCTCTTAATTGAAAATGACCAAAAGCTAAGGACTTCCAAGATAAGAACTCACACTTATTCCCTAACTTAGAGGAAGGACTTGAACCTTATCAAAGGCAACTTATAAGGGAAGGCTCAAGTTCATCATTAAGTAGAGGGGTTTCCTTTCTTGCTCAAGCTTGGTATGAGATAAGTTAGAGGCTTCACATTTTAGAAGCTAAATGAAGGAGGGAAGAAAAAGTTATTTAATACTACATTCTATCTTCTTTATTTTAATTTGTTTTGCACAAAATTGGTGATCAATGTTTTGTTGGTTAAAATGTGGTCCTATTGTGTACATCTAATTTTATCAAAGAGATTGATTTAATTATATGTACTCTTTTTATTCAACGTGTTTTGACAAAACCTCTAAATTGAAAAAGATTTTAAAAGCTTAAAACTAAAAATCTTTTTTCTGCTTCTACTTCGCGACTCGCTTTTTCCCTTCAAATAGTATTAAAGTCACCTAATTTATATGCAAAACCTCTTTTATGATGGCATATGGTCGTATGGTACCTTTCCATATGGTCAATTGAGAAACCAAATTACTATTTTTTTTAAGAAATAGAAATGAATATTATTAAAATTAATGACGAAAAAATTGAGTTACTAATTTGGAACGTAATTTTTTTTCGTTGTTAAATTTGCGACGCTTGGTTGCTAACTTCTTTTAGCAATGGAGATTTTAATAACCACATGGTTTGGTTGCTAATGCGATCCTAATTTAATTTAGCAATAAAAATTTATTTATTAACAATGAATTTTTTGCATTTCTAATTATGTATTTTCTTGTAGTGCGAGTCCATAAGGCTGTATGGAAGTTTACCATATGGTCGTATACTGTTAACATTGGTCTGCCAACCTTTTTGGACTACCATATGGTTGTATGGTGACAACTTTTAAGTTACATTCCAAAAGGTTGGAAGTTTATATCACATACTAAATATATAAGACTTATATGTTTTTGCAATTTGTTGGCATGGCATGAATGGTTGATCATGGACTAAAACCATTATGAATGGACTTTCTTGGGCACGTAATAATATTCTTTTATTATGTGTAGAGGTTTGTAATTAATTTTTAATTACTAGTTTTGGATGTAACTAAATTCATTGAGCCTTTAAGCAATCTTTGTAATGTATTTTCACCTTGGTATGCTAAGGATACTTATGTACACTTAGAAGATGTGGAGATACAAGTACAAGAGGAGGTTCAACCCCTCAAGATGCTAAGAGGAAGCTAAAAGATCTTTGATTAGGATCTTGAATGTATTCTTGAAATTTGTTGACCCTAAACCCCTCACTCATTCCTGGTGGCTAGCAATTGAGTCCAATATTCCATGATCAAACCTATGTTAAGTTGTCCATTTTATGATATATATGTGACATATAATTGATGTATATGTGATATTCTTGCAAAAAATCTTAAATGGTTAATGTTCAAAGTAAGACCTAATTAATAATCGTCCTAAAGAAATTTTCCAAAGAAAATATTAAGTCTAAGTTCTCCATTAGTGTGATGTTTCTTAAAAGTTTTTCTTGAATACACTGTATAGCATGAGATGTTGCAAGTATAAGACACATTGTGTGTCTAAAATGGAAATGAGTTCTTGAATCACACAATGTTCAAATCCTTATACTTGTTAGTCCGATGGGATTGACTTAACTAATATGAAAGACTTAGAAAGACAATGTGTAGCTTGTGATCGGACACATTAGGTGCCATTTAGATTGAATCTCATGAGAGTTGTTACGAGTAAAAATTACTCACTTGTAAGAAATCAATCCTTAGAAAGACAATGTGTAGCTTGCGGGATTGATGAACAAGAATTCTTCACTTGCAAGATTTCAATCGACCCACTAGAAATTCACCCCAATCGAATCTTCATTTTCAATTTGGAAGTGTAGGATTCACCAAATTAGTGGGAGTACCATTTTGATTAAAGACCAAAGTTATTATGGTGTTTTACATTTCATATTAATAAAGGACTAATTAATTTTATAATTTTCTGCAGTTAATTATGATAAAATTGAAGGCCGAATACGGAGTCGCACAGCGGAAGACAGAATTGCTATCCAGAATTGGACAGCAATTCTGTATGAACAGTAACATATCATTTTTTTTAATAAAACATTTACCATGCCAAAACACTTTTGACATGTTTGATTTAGATATTCATTAAACTCTTTAACAAATAAGTAAACCAAAAAGGACCTATATTCATCAACAAGGATCTATCTAATTATTGTGCAAAACACAATTAAAAAGGAGAAGGGTTAGAACGTATGAAACACCTCAACTCCCTCCTTCGTTTAGCTCCTTAAGTGTGAAGCCTCTAGTTCGACTCACATCGAAACTATCCCTTGCCTTATGTCTCCTTTCCTCCTTGAAAAAGCTTGAGCCCTCTCTTGGTTGCCCAATTTGTTGGTTCTTACTTCTTGCTTGAGAATATGAGACCTTAGGGATTTGTTTGGACTTTGATGAACACACACACTCCTTTTCAAAGGATATGGAAGAAGAGATTATGGATGAAGAACTCTTC
>CAOJBK012403001.1:0-11413 GCA_948294925.1 Codiaeum variegatum | reverse complement strand
AAAATGACAGGTCTGGAAAAGGGTATATATAGACCTTCTAGAAGACTTTTCATCTTCTCGACCGTTACAAAATGAATGAATGACGCGTGGCAAAATTTTAGGGTCAACAAACAGACATTTGGCAAGAATCATCATTCTTATTCTTTGGTGATAAGCTTCGAAGTACCAATGATGTTCCTCGAAGGCAAAACTCAGTATGCCTTACATGTGCGAAGCGATAACTACGAAGACATATCTTTTGTTCAAACAGAGGATTATGGTTCGAAGGCTTCCTAATCCTCTTATGAACAAAGGGGGCCACTGATATAGGTTTATATAATATGGGCCTAATTGGGTGAAGACCCAAAGAAATACATAAGCCCATATTAGAAGGTGACAGCCCAGAATTCCCATAAGCATAGAAGGCCTGGGCCACTTGCGAGGGAATAGGCTGAACCCGAAGGTCCACCTGGAAGAGAGACCTTCGGGTTACCCACTACTTAAGCGTTATAACCTTCGGATCATTCATTCCAGGAGCGTTACAAACACAGTAATTATCCATAACTATGATAACTGATAACTAAATACTCATTATGGAAGTAGTCTTTAAACTACCATATATAAGGAGTAATAAGAGACTTTTTCAGGTATGTTTTTACTAAATTCTTAAATACAAAGCTAAGCATTAAGATCCTTTACTGACTTGATCGTCTGAGGATTATTGCCAAGCACCCACCTGGCCCTCTAACGTTCATTGTTGTTCATCTGTACAAATTTATATAACCCGATTCAGGCTCAAGACCATAAGTGATCAAGTCTAAGACTTATCAATAATGGTGATGATGACATTGAAGAGTTCTCTTCGCAGGAAGGTTTTGTGGAAGGTAACAATTCACCATTGCTGTTTCTAAGAATTTATTAAATGGATTTTCTAGGTTAATTTTTCCAAAGATCTAAGTTGTTTGTTCAATCGGAGATGCGCATCCATCGGCATAGCACAATTCTGTATGTAGTAGCTCACAGGTCTCACTACACAGCGGTGGGATTTTAACCACTCAACCATCAAGCCAGTTGAAGAAAAAGAAGAGTGAAGAGGCTTCAGATGCTCCTTCCTCTTCTTCGTTAGGGGCAGGCTGTGATAGGTTAATATTTCCAAAGTTAACTATCAGTCCTCTTAGAAGGTTTCAGTTAATTGATTTTGATGATGAAGACCCTCCAACGAGTAAAGACAAGCAGAAAGACTACAGGAACTAATTTGATGAACCACCGAGAAGATCGTCGTCAAGAGTGCCTAAACAGAATCCAAGATATCTCTGAAATAGTCCAAGACTATTATCAAGACTATAAGTGAGTAGTAGTCGTTATTTCTTTTAAATAATTTATCTATAATGTTGTTGGACTACTTCAGAGGCTGCCTGATTCTATCACGATGCATGACAATCCCCATGTTACATGGCAAACCACTTTAATCCAAATATCTTGGATTCTGTTTAGGCACTCTTGATGACGATCTTCTCGGTGGTTCATCATAATTCTTTGTACAAGGAGCAAGAGCCTCAAACATCTGAACAGAAGAGAAACCCATTGTCAGAGAAGCATCAAAATGAGGATTTGTGGAAAGATTTCTGTCCAATAAAGAGTTATCACATTCCAACTCCGGTTCTGAATGAGGTCTATGAAGAATATTTCCAATCCCTTCTAAATAAGAATGAAGCTCAAATATTGAAGGGTGATCTCTCAAAAAGTGCCAGTATGGGCACAAATAACATCACTAGCTTCAATCATCACCCGGGTTCGGCTAGCCCACTTTCTCCAGCTCATCATTATTTTTTCCATGACGATCCAAGGATTCGGACGCTAGTTCGCCATCGATTACCTAATTTTTCTCCTTTGGGCATTGTTAGCTGGGGAAATCAGCAGCCTAGTGAATCAGTTATTAATTACATGTAAATTATTTGGCATTTCTTCTATATACAAGTTGTTTGCATCTGTGAATTGCATTATAACTTGTTCGTAGAATCACTGCAGAAGTCAATTTAATGGAGGAGGTTCTAAGCAGGGGGCAACCCAGAGTAATAACAAAGAGAAAAGCTCAACAAGGGGAATAAACAAATCAAAGAAGTCAAATGACAAAGATGTGGTTTATGCTTCTGTAGGTTGGGTAGATCCCAAAAGCAGCGGTGCAGGCTCAACAAGAGGAAGGAAAAAATCAAAGAAAGCAAATGCTTCTCAAGAGTGAGGGGACCCCAAAAGCAGTGGTTCCATTCCCAAAGATGCTGGGAAAAGACGTGTGCATGCAAATGGTGAAGCTGCTGGTCGCTGGTATACATCCCCAGGGGGGAAGAAGGCATGCTGGTATAATTTTTATTTTGAGGCATGGCAGGATAATGGAGGGTTTAGAAAGTCCAAAAAGAAAGCTAATGCCAAAAAGAAGGTTGAAAACTCAAGAGGCGTCCACTTACATCTACATGCATACTATGCATTTGTTTTTTCCCCGTTTAAACAGATAGGTTGTATTTTTTTAACCTGCCAACTTAAAAACTTTGGTGTAATATTAACAATTGCTAAGGAGCTCATTTTAGTGAATCTCACTCAGCTGCTATTTTAAAACAACAATTTCATGTTTCCCTAATAAACAAATCTGTAAAGCAAGAGACTTACGAGGTGCCTACCGTAGCATATTACAATTTGTGCGTTTTTCTTTTCGAGATTGCTACAGTAATGTCAACTTCATGGCCCATTTGCTGCCTAAGAGTCGTTACAGATCTTATAACATGCAAGTGCTTGCGTTTCAGATTCAGAGTAATATCACAAATTTCAATTCGGATTTATACCGAAATTTGAACTCCTTTGGGTGAGGAGTGCATTCATCTATGGAATATTGGGAAAATTTCCAAAAATAAAAAAAGAACATATTCAAATCTTATGTTTTTAAATCAAATTAGATTTTCCTAAAATACAATCATAGGTTGGTTAATTATAGTGTAGTTACAATTTTTATTTGTTAAAAAAAAAACATAATGAAAAATTAAAAATAATTTTTTCACAAATCAACACTCTTTAATACTGTAAAAAAAATAATAAGTAATTAAAAATTTGGGCAACACGACATTTATAACAAGTTGGCGATAGGGTGCTCTGTTCGGAAATGGGAGCTTCACTGATTCATTTAGGTTCGTTTGAGGTTGAGCCTGGCAAAGGCGTTGTCTAGCAAAAATGTTTTTATTTTGCTATCTTAAAAATCCAGATAACTAGATATTTTCCACAAGCGTATTTGTAAAAATAATTTATATAAAGAAAATAAAAATAGTTAATTAAATAAAAAGAAAATCCTAAACCATTTTTTAATTTTTAAATATAGGAACAGCCAACTCGGGAATTTATCGCATGATTGTCTCTGGAGGCAATGCCCATGTAATATATAATAACAGTGCTTTGCCAATCAACCATTCATTAAATATGATTTGATTACAAAAAGGTGAATCAAGCAAAATCCAAATTCAACTTTTGTACATTAACAAGCACTGAAACAGACAAGTATGCTTTCCTCTCTAATCGGATGCTGCAAGGGCAAAAGGGCAAACCATCTTTATGAGCACCTCACAATCTGCCATATTGTAATGACATTATCAGGTTACAGGACAACAGTGAAAACAAATTACATGATACTACGGCTAGTTTCTGTGTGGCTATCATTGTGAAAAAAAGAAAAATATATAGTTAAGCTGTGTAGACTTAGCTAGGTTACAAGTGTGAACTAAAGGGAACTTTACTCTTGTTGGTCTGTCTCCTTGACCTCTGAATCTAATGAGGAACCCTTCTTTTCCAGTATATGCTTGCAAAACCTGCGATGACGTGAAAGGTTGTTACATTTTTTAGCATTAAATCGCAATTAGAAGTAATGCAATAAACAGAAATTTGTATCCTCATTGAATCATGCGGTTAGTGGCACTGACAATAGAGTTGAAAATGAAACTGTAATTTATTTTAGGATTGAGATTAGTTATTACGATGTGTTTGAAGCAAAAAGATCATGGGGGCATGAAGCTCCCTTGTTTGGAGTAATATAGTAATTTAGATTTGGAATGAGGAAATAAAACTTGACTTTCTCAAAGTGTAGATTTTGCAGAAGAGTATTACTTGTTTAAATCGTCTGTCCTGCTCTTTATCTTCTTTGACCATAATACTGGATTGGTGTTTTTGGGCAAAGAATCTTGTTGTTGAGTTCTCTCTCTCAGCCATTGCTCTGCTTTATTGCACTCATTAATTATCTGTAAAAGGTCAAAGTTCTATTACAAAAATAATAGCAAATAACTAAAATAATAATTAGACAACATATGTCAAGTTTATAACATTTTAATATCATACCAATTCCTCATCTTCAGTTGGGAGAGAATGGACTGACATTCGGTACTCCACAATGCAATTCAACAAATCTCGTTTAGCTTGTGCTCTCGCTTCTTCATCTTTATATCGATTCTCAATGGGATCTACTATCTACTTAGATCAGGAAAACAAAGTTCAGGTGAGGAGAAAAAAAAAAGAAAATGTGACCTTTGAGATTTAGAGAAGTGAAAACTACCTTCTTAAGGTCCTGCATCTTTGAAGTATATGCATTTTCAGTTTCATCATCACCATCCTCATAAAGCCACTCCTCTGTCTCTTGTAGGCTCTTGGAGATTCCCTCCTTCTCCCGATCACTAGCAAAGCTCCGATATGTGTTGAAAAGCTATCCATAAAGCATGTCATTTTTTCTCAAAGTAAGCATGGGCATCTTGAACATTTTATCAAAATCCTTCATTCAGCTTCACCTTTACTACAAGGTGAGTCATTTATTGCTAAGGCAATCCTAATGAGTAGCAAGATCATACGTATGTTCTACAGGTACAAGTATGATAAAGTTTAGAAATCAATGAGTTGAAAATATATGAAACACATAGTGCACTGAGCAATTTAATGCCACAAGTATATATTTATCTTTCCCAGCAAGTTAAGCAATACATTTACCAGCATATAGTCAGTATTTTATTCTTTAATAGATTCAGGCATTCACTGCAATTTCTTTAGATGCGTGTCGCACACAAAAAAAATCTACTACCACCAAATAATTGAGTAGACTAAGTTATGAACATAACCATACTGTGGTATCTTGGGACAATATAAGAAATTTGAGGTTCTACCTTATTACGCATCTCATAAACATAGGCTTCCAAAGCATTCTTTTTGTCTTTCGCTTGCTCCACAATTCTATCCTGTTGAGCCAACTGACATTCCTTCTCTTTAGCTTTTGAAAGCTCAAACTCGGTCATTCCACCATATATCTTCTCATCAACCGGTATCTCAAACCTCCGACTAGCTCCACATATGCCATTAGCCTGAAAATGACAAAGTGCAAATGAATTTGGCATGCTTCTAAGCGTGTCCCATTTAGGTAACATAAAAATTGGAGAGCACTAGGACTAATGTGTGTCAAACAATGCTAGAGCTATCAAACCTATTATTGGGTTCTCACCACAAGCTTGAGCTTTTAGGTTGAATGATTCTTTAATAATGTCGAAAGGCCACTTTTCAGCACTAGTCAAAAGTTCATCACCCAAATACCCCCATTCATTAAATTCCAAGTGTTCAATATAAATTAGACGATGGCACATGCTTAATTGCACTTCAATCCTAATGGGCTTTGTTTTTGTTAAGTAGCTTATTAACACAACTCAACTCAACAAAGTCTTAATCCCAAGTTAATTGGGGTCGGCTATATGGATTCGCTTTCTCCACTCAGGGAAATCGTAAACCATATTATGTTAAGTAGCTTATTAGAGAAAGAAAATCTATTCTAGGTTCCCACCCTAAAAACCACCTCAATACAACTAAAAGAAACAAGAGGGTGTTTTAAAACTATCCCCTCTATGAATGAAAGAGATTTTGATATTTCACATACCAGTTTAGTTTATGGAGTTATGATGCACCTTCCATTAGAATTCCGTTTTCCTCTCATGAACATAAATTTGCATGTTTGAGAGAAAACAACAAATAGATTTGGTTATAGGTAAATTTTATGATCAGAAAGAGTATAACAATATAGATAGGATCTTTGTAATGAATTTATTGAATATAAATATAAATATAATTCTACATAATTATTCTAGTAAAGGTGGGTTTTCTATTATCTGATTATAAATATGTTAAATCATGTAGTCCCCTTCCAACTTTCAATCTAGGTCCATCCCTAGCTGGACGGGCTCTCAAGAAGTGAACAAAAAGGGAGTGGTGTCTCGTATCTCTAAATTTGATATAAAAGTCATCCAATAATGGAAGGTTATGATCTCCTGAATAGCAAGGGCGATGCACAAAATATCATAATATATCTATAAATACCATGGTCCATGGTTATCAAAGGCACAACCAGGTCCTGGAACCTAGGCACAAAGTGCAAGGCGTAGGCGAATGCCTAATAGACATAAGACACAAGAGTATAAAAAAAATTGCTACTATAAAGGAAGCCTAAATAATCATATGATTACCTAAAACACATTACCTTTTTACCAAAACAAACACATAAAATTCACCAATAAAAGTTCCTACTTCCTAATCCTGTTAATACTAAAAAAACATTCATTTTTAAGACAGGATACTTATCAATTAAGTGTAGTTAAACATCATCATGCTCAATACTATATTCGTCATCCTGTCATCAAATTCAAGTTGATCATTTCCAATTTCTTCTTCATATTCTTCATTATTCACCCTCCAACTCATTTTCTTCCTCATCTCTAAGCACAAGAGGATTGGCTCTCATATGAGAAGGTGTCTTTGAAAATGATTTTTCTAATTGAAATCATTGCGCACTCAAGTTATTTTAAGGTTTAAATAGATGGTTTAGATTATTTAAGCATTTCGTTCTAAAAAATACAAAATACACATAAAAAGAGCATTTTGTATAAAAGGTGCAACTTTAATGCACCTTGCCTATGGTGTAAGGCGCTCCAAGACACGCGCCTTTGTGACACTGCTCACCTTTGGCATTTTAAGGAGCCAAAGCATGCACTTGGTGTGCTTTTGATAATTATGAGAAACACACAAGATGGTATAATTTACAGGGAACTTACCGCACTATCCAATGATCTAGCATGCATTGTAACATCATCCTCGCCATTTGCAAGCTTTGTTGAAGAACCAAAAGCAGGGTCAACCACCATTTTGTCCACATCTGCGTGAGCACCGCCCCTTCTAACATGATCATCTACATGGTCTTCAATCAACTGAAACCGTAACAAATTTCAGTACATAAGAAATTCCTCAAACAGTGATAATAAGGAATACAAAATTGAAAGAGAGTTCTCACTTACAGAAGCTGACTCAACCATGAAAATACCATGAAGATTTAGCTGAACTTTAACTTTAACCCTTGCCTTTTCACTACAGGATTCTGGGAAAGGACCAATCTGCATAAATATTTTGCATCAATTTGGAAGCTGTCATCAGTTAATGAAGAGGCACTCATGACTAGAAGGAGCCAAGAAAGATATACATGATATCTTTATATAGCCGGCCACTGTGAAATGTAAACATATTTATGTCTCATAAACTGTATGACATACAAATAGCAAATTGTCATTGTATAGTATGTTAATAAATCTGTGAAACGGCACAATTCTACATATTGTAGATAAAAAATGCCTGTTATCATATAGATAACTAAGAAGCTTGCCATATTAAACAAAGCACTAGCAGCTTATGAATATCTAGCATTAACAGACTCCCCAATGAGGTCACTATGGTTCTGTTATCAGTTGTCTAGCCATCCAAAAGCTTCTCACTTGTATTGCCTTTATCACACTATTTAACAAATTATCCTCGCAAAAATATCCCCAAAGAAACACCCTTACACTGTTACAATTTTCAGTCGTTGTCTTCCTAGCATGAAGAAAAATCAAGCACAGTAAGTCAAATGGTATGACAAAATTGTACTAGCTTATATCAGTTGTCTGTGGCCACTATTTGCTCAATTTGTAAATTGGTCTATCGGGGATGGTATTCCCAGTTTCACATAACGGGTGGGTGTTCAGTAGTGGTTTTTCAGGCCTATGCCTGTCACACTTTTTGGTCATTAATAACAAGTTTAAGTCAATGAGTTATCTTCCCTAATCGATATGGGCATATTTGGCCATCTGGCACATCTAAAGGAATCCATGTTGGACTTGTTGAATCTTTTAAAGATTCATGCTCAGATTATTGGGTATGCTAATTACAATCCTAATCCAATTGTTGACTCATGTCTAGCATATGACCAGCTTTATGTTTCATCTTTTCACCATTAGCAGTACAATGCTGCATCTTTTCTCTTTTGCTTTATACAGCAAGCACACCTATCATAAAAGACTCAGCCCATGTGCTTAGTTGCTTAATTTTATAAGAACCACTAGCTCCTCCTCTTATAAGAAAAAGTAAAGAGAATGATGAGAATTAAGGAGCCTTGCACAAGGATGCTAAGTATATACAAAATAAAGATTTAAAGAAACTTATTCAACCTTGTCCTTTTTATCAAAATAACTTACAAAAATGATCAACTTAAATAATATTCATATTTAGTCCATTTGACATCAAGAGAAATGCAAGTAAGAGGAATAAATGCTTGGATGAAAACTCATTTAAGTATATTAGAGATATTTGGATCATGAGTTTCAAGCTTAGTTCTAATTGCATTTAAGGAAATTTTAAGGACTTAATCAATCTATTCAAATCCAATGTCAAGATGAAGAGTTCAAATTATAATCATGTTCAATTTATTGTGCTTTCAATGATATAATTCGAGATTTAATACAATAAAGGAAGATTCAAGAGTATTTTTAAAAAATCCAAGAAATTCTAAATTTTTTTGAAAGTCAAAGTCAACATATCAAGGGTCAAAGAGTTAGTCTCCTTCAAAGACAAGAAAGACTACACATACTTCTTCTAATTAGAAAATGAATTATTTTTTCAAGTTGGTGAAAGATTTGACTTTTCAATGATTTGTTTTATTTAATTAATTTATTTTAAAATATGAATAATTATATTTCTTATTTTCGAAACTAAAGTTTCAATTCCTATTTTAAAGTAGATTTCCCATTTTTTAACTTATCATAATTGGAAAGAGATTTATCTCTATAAATATTCTAATTCAACCCTAACTTTGAAATTATTGTCTAATTACAAATATAAACAAATAAAATGAAAATTATTTTTTTTTATTTTATTTTTTATAAACTTTACAAATTGTTTATATTGTTTTCAAAATTCTTCCCTGTCAAATAAATTGCAAAACTTATTATTAAACTTTTGCAATTATGAAACATACATCTTTTTATATTTAAAGATCTTGTTTCATCTATAAACAAGAATTTTAACTCCATAATTATATTACCTACTACTTGAACGATCTTTGGAAAAGTTATAAACATATTGATTTGGATTCTACCTCAATCTAGAGGTAGAAATCCAATTAGTTTAGTATCAGAATCTAACTTCAAGAAGGTTTGATTTATTGATGTAGAAGGATTATTGACAAAATTAATATTCTCAAAAAAGAGAAAATAATATTTAGAAAATATTTTTATTTAATTTTTAAATTAGAAAATTTAATTTGTTTTCTTAATTTAGTTTCATTAGATTTCATTAATTTAGAAAGTTTGAATTAATTTAAAATTTTTATTTCTATATTTAGATTTCTTCTCAAATAATAAATTTAATTAATTTTGATTTCCTTTTAATATAGGATTGTTATCAAACAATGTAGAGAGTTTTCAGATTAATAAGAATTTTGATTGAGAGAGTTATCTTTTTCTTCCCAAATTTTAGTATTTTTTAGAGAAATCAATTATTTTTTATGCCTAATTTTTAGAATTCGTAGAATCAACATGTTTTTAAAAAATTATTTTTTAGATATTCGCAGAATCAACAAACTACATTAATTCTCTTTTATTTTATTATTTTCTCTTAATTTTATTATTATTTTTATTTTATTAAATTTTTCACTGCATCATTTATCTATCTTTTATTTTTTCCGCATTGTTTAATTCTATTCTTCTCTATTAAAAAAAAATTGCTGCCAATCTTTTTTATTTTTATTCAAAATGATTAGATTCATCAATTACAAACCATAGTACCTAAATTTTCCTCAGTTTCGAAAGAAAAAGTTACTATTAGAAAAAACAAAAAAAAAATACATGAATTAAAATTGGTGCACAAGTTTTTGGACACCCAAAATTTGTTTTATTGCGTTTTCTTTAGCCTCTTAAAAAAAATAAAAAGCTTTTAAGCTAAGTTTTGTTCACTTACTTTTTTTTTTTATATATACTTGTATGTTGATTGGAATTTTAAAAGTTTAAAATTGGATTTAGTGTTGCTTTTGACAAAGAATTTTAGGTTCAATATTAGTAATTTTTGTTAGTTTTATAAGAACTGAAATTAAGAAAATTGAGTGATAATAAGCAAGAATATGAGTTCATCTAAAGAAAAACCTAATAATTTATATGAAACAAGAGTGAACTTGAACGATATCATTACTTGAGTGAAAAACATAAGGAAGTGATTGTAAGTTTCCTTTTTATTATTTGTGCTAACTTTATTTTGTAAGAATCATGTCTAAAGAAACTGAGTAAAGTATTTTTGACATGAAAGCCATCAATGGTACTTTTGAAAAACTAAGGTTTTATCTTGGAATGCAATTAGGAAATTTGACTGACAAATTGAATAAAATAGAATTCAATCATCGAGGAGAGAAAAGTTATAATCAAAATCGTACAAGGGGCAAATTAGAAAGCATTGAAGAAATCCCTAAAAGGTACAATGTACTTAAAGTTTCTAAAGCATAGACAAAGGAGAAAACTCTTCTAGAACCATATGAAGAATATAAGGCTGCTATAATAGCTAAGAAGAAGCTTATGTCTAAGACATTAAGGGAAGGAGAGATGAGAAAACATAATGAACTTGAGCCAATAGTTTGTTATCCTGAACAATATACTTTTGCATCCAATTGGGGAGATGCAAATGTTGAGCAAATTAATCATATCAAAAAAGTTGCTCATGAAGAATTTGTTTTACCTTTTGAGAATAATAGAGGATATTCTTTATTGAAAGAAGAAGTTGGTTTTGAAATTATTCTTACATTGGAGATTCATTAAGAAATCTTAAATGAAGATGACAATGACAATGACAAAATACAAAATTTGGAAAATGCAAGTGATCATAATCAAGTTAAAGAATATAATTAAAAATTTGATGGTTACATGTTACCTATTGTTAATCTTCGTCTCGTTCATGAAAGTAAGATTCGAGGATGAATATTTTTGAAGAGGGAGGGAATGATAAGAACCAAGAAGCCTTGCATAAGGATGCTAAGTGTATACAAAATAAAGATTTAAAAAAAGTTCTTTAAGCTTGTCCTTTTTATGAAAAT
>CAOJBK012402247.1:0-10019 GCA_948294925.1 Codiaeum variegatum | reverse complement strand
TTACTGACGCTTTTAATTCGTCAGTGATTGCGTCAGTAATAACAGAAAAATTTTTTTGTTTTTTTTTCGTCAGTATTGCGTCAGTAAATTTATTTTTTGCGACAGTATTTACTGACGCAAAAAATTGCGACAGTAAATTTCAACAGTATTTAATTTTTTTTTTGTAGTGATATTTTAAATTATAATATAAAAAATATATTAATATTTTCATTTTAAAGAATATTTTTATAATATTATTTTTTATAATTTTTTATTTATATATTTTAAAATTAATTGAAAGTTAAAATTCTACATCTTTAAGCATAATAGCATGTTAGGAAGTACTTCTCATATGATGGCACGGAAAAGATGGTTTATCATTAAAGTTTCCTACTACCTACTAATTAAGGATAATTTATTAGGAGTCTTAGAGGCTTGATTTAAAGTCAATTTTACCTACTATTTGCTTTTTTTTTTTGCCAGTTAAATTTTAAAAAATATAAGATTGATTTTCTCTTTTTTTTTTTTATTTATTTTAGAAGAAAGAATATATTTTTTAAAAAAATTTAAATAATGAAAAATTTTTAAAAAATTGTTAGATATAAAAAATTTTAATTTTATTTTTTAAAATAAAAAAAATTATTTAAAAAATTGTTAGACTTGATCTAATTACTAATATCGGTTTGAAAAAAAATACTAATATAGAATAAAATAAAAGAAATAAAAAGGAAATCTTATAAAAAGTCAGTAGTAAAGACCTTTTTCTCTTCTTCGTAGGATATCAGAAAAAAAGCCTTCTGTTACAAATTCCAAAAGGAAGATCTTTGATTTGCTATTACCAATAATTTCTACTGACGCACATGAGTCATGTATGACCCAATAAGTACAATAATTTGACTGTTTGGGATTCTATAAAGTTACAAATATTCATATGCAACACATGTTTTAAATAGGATAGAGTCGTGCTTCACTTGATTTGCTTTACACTATGTGTAGTAATAAACTCATTTACATTAACAAAATCAAGAGCTAATTAAATTGAGGGTTAATTAGGATAGTGGTGGTCATTTTCTTGATATTAATTAGAAATCTCCAAAAGGAGTTGTTGCTCCACTTGGAGAGGAGATAGCCACTAGTTAGGATACAAGTTTTTAGCAAAAACAAATGAGAATAGTATGAGCTAACTTGTTTGTCTGCCTACTAATCTATTTACAAGTATACGATAGATTAGTAGCAAAATAATCTAAAATAACTTTGAGTCTGGCATTACAATCTAAGTTGTTAAGGAGTCCTTGTCTATCAATGGTTAAAGTAAGGCCTTGGCAATCATTTTCAAATATACAACACTTGAGCTCAAGGTTGGCTGCAATTATGGTAGCTATAAAAAGATCTTCAACTTCTGCCTGTAAGGTTGAAGAAGCTTTAAAGGATTTAGCTATGCCAAAAATCAATTTCCTTGAACTGTTTTTGAAGATGATTGTTGATGCTGTTTCATTTGAGGCTTTACTGAATGCTCTATCTATATTGACTTTGAGAACTCCTTCGTGAGGTGGTTGCCAATTGATTTCCCTTATGGAGGGGTCTGTTTCTAGGAGACTCTTCTGTGATGCCACATTTTGAAGTTCCAGTAACTCAAATCTTACAGAACTCAAAGTCCTTATTGGATTTGGCCTTTCACCTCTGAAGATATGAGAGTTCTTGCTTTTCCATATGTGCCACATTGTGGAAGCTAGAGTCTTACCAGCATTTTCTAAACCTTGCTTCTTGAGAGAGGATAGTAAATGAGTCCATCAGTCTGCAATTAGAGAGGTTATCAAATTTTAGACTTAAGTCAGAAGGATACTAAGTTGCCTTGGCATGAGAACAGTATAACAAAGCATGTTCAACATTTTCCACAGCAACACCACATAAATCACAAATATCAAAATTTGATATGTGTCTTCTACACAAATTGTGTTTCGTTGTAAGGGCATTGTTGAAGGCCCTCTAGAGAAAAGTAGTTTGTTTTGGAATTATGTTATCCTTCCATAAGGAAGCCCACAAAGTTGAGTATTGATTGCTATAAGAGGTAGAGGCAGATGAGTTACTTTCTTCACCGCACAGGAATCTATAGTAAGAATTGACTGTGAATTGACCATTTTTAGATGGGGACCAGGTCCAAACATCTTCACTTGACTCCTTGCAAGGTTTGAGAGTAGCAATGAAATCTCCTTCCTGAGGATTAAAAAGACTAGAAAGTAGATTAAAGTCCCAATCCCTATTATCTTTAATGAGGTCTGGAACCCAGTATTATTGAGCATCTCCTAGTCTGAAAGAGTGAATCTTGTAGTTAGAATGTAGCATAATCCAGGGGTCTCCCCAAATTATTGTGTTCTTCCCATTCCTGATAGACTTCAAGGCTCTCTTCTTAATGAGATCTCTGTCTTTCTTGATACCTTTCCATGCCGAGGAGGAGGTGGATTTGGTAGTAGCATTCCATAAAGGAAATGTCTTTAAAATAGATGGCCTTGTAGACCTTTGCAACTAGGGAGTTGGGTTTAGCTATAAGATTCTAGCATTGTTTGGCTACCAGGGCTAGATTAAACTTTATGAAATCCTTGAAGCCCGGGCCTCCTAAAAGTTTAGGCTTTGCAATTTTGTCCCAACTAGTAAGGTGAAGACCTCTACCTTCACTTCCTTTCCACCAGAAATTAGCAATCATTGAATTAAAAGACCTGCAAAATTTACCTGGAAGCATAAAATAGGTCATGATATGGATTGGGAGAGCGTTTTGAACTGCTTTAATCATAACTTCTCTCTCAGCATGAGAGAGAAACATGTTCTTCCAAGAGGAAATTTTAAGTTGCAACTTATAAAGAATGAACTCCAGGGATTTTGTTTTGATTCTTTCCCAAAGAATGGGAACTCCTAGATAGCAGTCCCCATATTTAGAATGTTGCACCCCCAGAATGCTAGCTATGTGATCCTTCCAAATTTGAGGACAATTCTTGCTGAAGAGGACTAAGCTTTTATTTAGATTTATACTTTGGCCTGACAGGTTCTCATATACTTGAAGTGTGTGTTTGATGGTAGCAATTTTAGCTTCTGAGGCTTCACAAAACAGGATGAGGTCATCAGCATACATCAAGTGTCAGATGACTGGGCTATTTCTATTGAATTTGAAGCATTTGAGACCCCTAACTGCTACTTTTTTTCAATAAGAAGGGACAAGAAATTTATAGCTATGATGTAGAGGTAAGGAGATAAAGGATCTCCCTGCCTCAAACCTCTGGAAGGGAAGATAGTTTCAGTTGGGCAGCCATTGATCAACACATTATAATTGACTGAAGATATACATTGAAAAATCCAGTCGGGGAACACATTATTAAAGCCCATACATTTCAATACCTCCATAATAAAGGCCAGTCAATGCTATCATAGGCTTTCATTGTGTCAATTTTAATGGAACAATGAATGCTTTTCTTATTTCCTGCTTTGTTAAAGGCATTAATAATTTCATGAAATATCAATACATTATCATGCATATTTCTGCCTTTAATGAATGCAGTTTGGTATTCACTGATCAAATTAGGAAGCACAATCTTCAATCTATTAACCAGGATTTTAGCTATGACTTTATAAATGAAATTACATAGCCCAATAGGCCTGAAGTGAGATACCTAGGTTGGAGCTTCTTTCTATGGGAATTAAGACTAGAAAGGTCCTGTTGAATTTTGTTGCCATGTGACTTGTGTTGAAAAAAATTTGACACTGCTACAAATACATCTTGTTCAATTAGATTTTATTTTTTATGGTAAAAAGATCATGGGACTCCATCTGGTCCAAGGGCTTTATTGGATGCAAGATCAAAAACTGATTTCTTCACTTCTGTAAGAGACACAGGATAACTGAGCTTTCTCTTTAAATCATCTGAGATAATAGGATTCACCACCTCTGCTAACATAGAGAGATCAGGAGAAGTTCTGCCTTTATATAGGTTCTTATAGAAGCTAGTGATTTCATCTTTGATGTCTTTTTGGTCAAACATCCAGTCACCTTCAGCCATTTTAAGACTGAGAATCAGATTGTGTTATTTTCTTTGAATGGTTGTGGACTGGAAGTATTTGATGTTACGATCTCCTTCACAGAACCAACTAAGCCTTGACCTTTATTTCCAGTAGCTTTCTTCTAGAGACCACCAACTAGAAATTTCTTTTATGATCATATTCTCTCGTTCTTTGTAAAAAATCACATCATTGTTAGCATAAAGATCTTCTAGATGAATAGTAAGCTACTAAATCTTCTCCTTACAGTTACCAATAGAATCCTTGGTCCATTGCCTCAATCTTCTAATACACTGCAGATGCTTACTGTGAAACTGGGTATAGGATCTTAAAAAGCCTAGAGAGTTCCAAATTGCTTGGATTTGGATTGCCCAGTCTTGATGAAACATCCATTTGTTCTCAAAATGAAGAACACCATTGAAAGAGAACCTTATTCCATTTAGGTTTAGCAATAAGGGTCTATGGTCAGACCCAACAAGTTTCTCATGGAGGACAAAAGCAAAGGGGAATTGCAATCTCCATTGACTGTTAACTAAGACTCTATCCAGTCTTTCAGTTATTAGTTTTTTGCCTTTCTATTTGCAGTACCAAGTGAATTGAGGACCTTTGAACCTAAGTCCAATAACTCATTTTTTTCCACCCACTGAATGAAGTTTCTAGATTGGGATGAGGAAAAAGCTGAACCTCCCAAATTCTCAAAGCTGGACATTAAGTCGTTGAAGTCTCCTGAGCATACCTAGACACTAGAATGTCCTAGGTTGAGGGATGACCAAAAAGAATGAATACTCTCTCTACCAGCTCTGTTAGGACCTCCATACATAAAGGAATGAACTAGATTGCACCTATATCCCTCCTACGACATTTGTTATGAATAAAGTGTGGGTGATGCTTAAGAATTTCAATATCAATTTTCTTATCCCACCACAAAGATAGACCCCCTGACTTTCCAATAGGATTAACATAGATACTATTATCATAATTAAATTTTCTTTTTAGATATTCCAGGTATTCCTCTTTATTTTTAGTTTCACTAATGAAAGTGAAGTTGGGACGATATTGAGCTATTAGCTTGTTGAGATGTCGAACTGTCAGGTCCCCTCCCAAACCCTGACAGTTCCAACATATGGCAATCATAATGATTTGGTGGCTTTAGGCAAGCCACATACGCCATTTTTGGATTGTTGGGTTCTAATGATCTCCAGATTATTAGGAGAATTATCAATTCCCAAAGGAGAAGAGTTGATATCACCTAATTTAGAATCTTCTGGATTAACTGAAGACTGTGGTGTAGCTTGTTGGGGAAGAGGCTATGTGCTACCTGCAGAAAGGTTTAAATTGTGCACCAAATGTTTCATCTTGAACTTCTTGAATTTGTGTTAAATTGTGTCTAGTTTCTATTGAGCTTGAGCTTGGCCCATAAATGCTTCTTCTAATAAACATGCAACTTTAGAAACTAATAAAGTGATGTTAGGCTCTTCTTCTTCCTAGGCTTTTGTAATCTTCCCTCTATATTTAACTCTTTTTAGGCTCCAATACTTCTCCTGAAAAGGGCCCAAATAAGGTGGAAGACCAATTTCTTTGCGTTTTAGGAAGGATCCTGGTTGTTGTTATGAGGAGTTGAGTTTAGAGGATTCACCAATTATCAGGCCTTTTTGAGGAGCCACGTGCCTATGACCTGTTGAGGTAGGTTGTTAGGTAGCCAATCTCATGATGTCCTTAACATCCTTTCCAGCTAGTCCTTGGGCCACAAAATCCATCTTTTTTGAAAGCTTTTTAGTGCGCCCTTCTTCCATGCCCTTGATGAGCAATTGAGGAACACGCTCCTTAACTTGTTGTTGATGGGCAAGAGAGAATTGTTCTCTGAACTTTCTTCTAGTTTCTGCTCCGTTGATTTCTGCACAAAGCCAAGGTCCATAGCCATTAATTTCCTTGATCTGACCTTTATGAGTGTCTTCCCACTTTGGGTAATGACATTTCTTGGTGATATGATCGAATCTCCCATAGTTATGACAAAATAATGGGAGTTTTTCATAAGTGACACAGATTATTTACTCCCTTCCATTGTTAGAGTTTTTAAAGCTTACCTGTAGTGGATCCACAATATTAATCCAGCTTCTAATACTTAAAAAGGGTCTTTTGTTGAATTTTCTCTCTAGAGGGGACTCAGCTGTAATGAAGCCTTGGAGGATGTTATCTGTTATGGTCACTGCATTTTTTTGTCATTTATTCCAGAGGAAGCCCTTCTACATGAACCCATAACTTTTCTCTTGTAAACTCGACTTCATCGAAACTCTAGTGAGGTGGCCAAGGTAGGATGACCATAAGGTTATTCTAGAAATGCCATGGAACTCCTTCCTCGATCCTCCTTCTATCTTCTTCATTCTCAAAAACAAACTTGAATGTGTTTGATTTTTCCAAGGAATTGACTTGAAAATTATCTCGAAGCTTCCAAATGCTGAGTAAGGAAATTTTCAATTATCCCTCAAAGACATCAATATCGCTTAAAATCTTCCCTAAGAGCATTAAATTAGAGGCATTTAATGCATGTTCTAAGTTAGACTCTAGTTTTAAAGTCTTCATTGAAGAGTTAACAATAGCCAGGGAGTTTAAAGGGTAAGGTGATTGGTTCATGACTGCAGAACCAGGGACAGAAGAGGTAGTTGAGTGAAAGTGAATGAAGAAAGGACAAACAAGTGAAGTTGTAAGGGGAAACGGTCATAGTGGATGAAATGGGAAGGATTAGAAGAGTTAAGGAATGAGGGAAGAGGAAAAAAATAAGAGTAAGGACTATAACTGAAACAGAGAGAAAACTAGAGAGAAACTAAAAGACTTCTTATATAAAATGTCTTTAGTGGTGGTCATTTTCTATTTCTAGTTGCGTTATGTACTTGCATTGATTCTACATGAGCAAAAATAATTTAAATCGTTAATACAGTTAAAAGCATCAAATTTACCAATAACAAAAAGTTAATTTTTAAATTTACTCAAACTTTTAAAATGTTTCAATTTCTTTAGTCAATGTTGCATTTCATTTCAAATCCACCTTATATGACACATGGCACATGTTGAAGCTTACTTGGTAGGATACGTGGGACACTTCAAGAGATGTCATGTAGGATATATTTAAAATAAAATGCAAAATTGACTAGGCAAATTGAAACATATTAAAAGTTGGGATAGATATGAAAGTTAGCTTTTTATTCAGGGTAAATTTAATGTTTTTGCCTAAATTAATTCATAATTGTTGTTATTTTGTTCTATAGAAATTCTATTGACCTTTTGAGCCACTAGAAGATAGAAAATATGTTGAAAGAAAGTTAGGACTTTTTTGCTAAAGATGAAGTTCATAATCCTTTATAAAATTGGCATGGGGCCTTATATAGGCTCCCGAGGCATTATAGCAGCTCAATTGGATGGTCAAGATTGCATCTAGTGAGTAGTTTATCATTGATTATTTCCTTTCTCATAAGGTGACATACCCTTTTGTGATTGGCTATTGGGAGAATATATCCCCTTTTGTCTGAACATAAGTGTAAGTACCAAAATGCACTTGATTTAGGTGGCTTATAGAGCACTTCTCGGACATAACGTACTATTACAGGGAATGGTGCACAGTGTTATACTTTAGGTAGTTGGCTTATTTTTTCTGGCTTGAGTGAAGGCCTTGGGAGACTCCCTCTGTTTGGGGACCATGGTCCATTCTTAAAGAGGTTGTCCCCCTTAGGCAACATTTCCTTGGTTACCCAACTATCTGATATATGTTAATCTGTCCTCCTGGTGCTTGCCCATGGAGGCACCATCATCCCATGCCCTCTTTGGCATGGACTTTCCTTCGAACCATAGGCTTGGGCCCTTAAGCTTTAAACCCCTATCAGTGGTCCTCCTATTTCGGTGAAAATCCCCATTTCATATGAGAAGGGTTTTCATAGAAATAAGTGCTTGTCTCGAGCTAATTATCTACTTGTTGGTACCTTGTCCTCTCTGTGATGACCTTTTCCACACATGCTTAAACAAAATGGCTTTGGAGAGTGTAAATATCACCATATAATGGAAATTGATCTTTCATTGTTGCGTTGCTCTTTTATGCCTGAAGAATATTGGACTTATGCTTTTGATAGTGCTATTTATATAATAAATCACTTGATTGCTTCATTATTAAATAATGAGATTGCATTTTTAAAAATTTTTAGTTCATTTCTTGATTATAAATCTTTTATGTTTTTGTTTGCTCTTGCTATCTATATTTACAACCATATACTGAAAATAAACTTACTCCTCATTTAGATTGTGTGATTGTCCTTATTATAGAAAAAATTCATACAGGTTATTTATGTCTTAAGCTTACTACCATGAACATCCTAATCTCTTATTAAATTGTATTTAATGAGTAGGTTTTCCATCTCAATGAAAGGAAATGCAAAGTTCTTATGTCCAAAGTACTAATTTGACTATTGTCCTCGTACAATAAATAATTTTGGTTACTCCAACCCAACCTACTGCCCAAATCATATACGACCTCCAACTTGTTGACCATCTCTACACCCCGTACCAACTTAGCCAATGTCCACACAACCAACATCCTCCTTGCCTCTTTTAACAACTTATTCATCGATGCCCATTAACTGAACCTACAACCTACACCAAAATAAATCAACCCTTCTTAACTATAATCCCAACTTCACCATGTTTGCCTTTGATTATTGATATAATACACATTTTCCAGTAGCCTAACATATGTTCTTCATAAAACTCATACCATGGTTACACGTGCTCAAACTAAAAATCTCAAAACTAAGGTATTTAATGCAATTACTACTTCAATGGTGGAACCCACAACCTATAAACAACCATCAAAATCAAGTGAATGGAGTCATGCAATGGAGGAAGAAATGAACGCTTTGGTTAAGAATGCAATCTAAGAATTGGTTTCGAGTGATGATTCTCATAATGTGATTAGTTGTGTCGCATTAAAAGAAAACCTTATGGCTTAATGGACTATTTTAAGGCAAGGTTAGTTGCCAAAGGGTTTCATCAAAGTCTGGGAGTTAATTTTTAACAGACCTACATTCTAGTTGTTAAACTAACCACTACTCATTTAATACTTTTTATTGTAATGTCATACAAGTGGATGATTAAATAAATCGACATGTCAAATGCATTTTTTTTCATTATACTTTGGAGGAGGATGTGTTCATGTAGCAACCGTAGGTGTTTGCTAATTCACAATTTCCCATGCATTTGTGCAAGCTAAATATATAAGGCTCTCCATAGTCTCAAACAAGCACCAAGGCAGTAGTTTTGGTATTTGAGAGATGCACTATTTCAATTTGGATTTAAAGGTTCAAAATTGGCACCTTTCTTTTCTATTATTATAATAGTGATGGTGAATATGCCTTTTGTTTGGTATATGTATAAGATATTATCTTGATAGGTAGCCATTCTTCACATATTTAATCAGTTATTACTCATTTAAATATTCACTTTGCTTTAAAAGATCTTAGTCTGTTGAGTTATTTTCTTAGTGATGAGGTTACTTGGGTAAAAGAGGGATATTTCTACTCAAAGTAAGCACATCTTGTGCATTATTTGATGATCCCTCTCTTTTTTGAAGTAACTTTTAAGGTTTATAATACTTCCCTTTTATAAGATATGATATTTCATTTTTAGTCATAAGAGTTTCATTACTCATGCATCAACCCACAATTTATCATTAGGCAGTTGCAAAGTAAATACTTCGCTATTGATTCTTACATATTCTTGTGGTCTATTGATCCATCCATCCTGCATTGTTACTATTAATGCTTATTGTGATGCAGACTAGGGTGACTGTATGTATGATTACAAGTCCATCTTTGATTTTTTGTATTTTTATGGATAAATATCTTATTGTTTGGGACTTTGAGAAGTAACAAATTGTGGCTCATTCTTCTCTAAAGGCTGAGTATAGAGTCATTACTCCAACAACAATCGAACTTCATTGTGTCACTTCTTTACTGC
>CAOJBK012402155.1:0-12851 GCA_948294925.1 Codiaeum variegatum | reverse complement strand
CGATTGGGATGATCGATCAATTCATCTCTGTCCAGTTCTGATATTCCAGATTAATTTAGATAGAAGTTAGAGCAGGTGTGTTTAGTCTAATTGTTTGTGTTATTTGTTGCTTTGCTTATCGAATGATGAGAAATTTTTGCTCAGGCTGATTTCATGAAATCTTCAGTATTATTTTTTTAAACAATTGTTGGTAGTTTATTGGATTTATTATATTTTGAATTTGACAGGAATCATTGGTGACATTAATTGTTATGCAATCTTCTGTTTTGATGTTGATTTTCATAGTAGTATTTTGTGAGAATGGCACGGTCTTGCTGTCATTGAATTATTTCCCCTTGATACTTCATTGAATAACTTTTTGAACCTGTTTCATTGAATACGTGAGCAATTAGAATATTGTCGAATTAGTTACGGAAACTGAATTCTTTTTTTTCTTAGAATGATCAATTAGGGTATACTTATTTTCATAGATAATTAAGTTACGGATAGCGATCTTGTCATTAATTTCTATTTTAAGTTATTCAATATTTTTTATTATTATCAAAGAAAACCATTTTTTTAATTGAACTTGTCATTAATTGTCTTTAGTGTATTCAACTTGCAGTTCCTTGAGTGAATACGACCTTGGTTGCTACCATAGTACTACAATTGCCCCGTATACTTGCGGGTCGCTTTTGGAAAGTATATTTTTTAGCGAACAGTCATATATCCTTGAAAACCTCAATAGTTTGGAAGAAAAGATCATCTGAAGTTTCTCACACATGGATGAAGCTAGTGCCAATCAACTTAGAGCTTCTAAGAGTTTAAGCTCCTTCAACAAGTAGAAAGCATACTATAATGAGCAACATGAAAAAATTCAGGGTATGAAAGCTAAATAAGATGAGGCTAAAGCTTCTTTTAACATGTTGAATTTTGATATTTCTGATCTTGAGGGTAAGTTGGCCTTTTTGAAAGCAGAGAGAGTTGAGATGTTGAAAAGAAACAAGTTGATGGCATCTGCGTACCAACAAGCTCTTTCAAAGGCCAAAGCTACTAAAAATTTCCTGATGAATCAAAAGGGAGATGTGAAAACATGGAAGCAACAAGAGCATAAGGCATTATCAAGTAAAAGGATGTGCCTTGAGGCTTAGGAAAGCTCAAGAGCTTTGAATTTGACTCAATATGATATGCTTTCTTCCTTTCTTTTTATGGATCATTGAACTTGGTTTTGGATTTATATGTGTTTGGTGATGGATATTGCTACTTTATACTTGTTTGAGGATTTGGATTTATTTTACTTGATAACTTAATATCAGGTATTGATTAAGGCCATTTTCCTGAGCAAATGAAATGAAAGACATTGATGTCTTCTTGAAACCTTTGAATTTTCAGAGAGCACTCCACACATCAACACCATAGCCATGCATTGTATAACATTAAAAGATTGAAATTTCAGCAAAAATGCTAGCAAAATTTTTAGTTACTAATTACACATACTTTATTAATTTACTATTGAAATGGAAACAAACATGATTCATTTATGAAATAGAATTCATTTATTCATTTATAAGATTTACTAATATAAATTTGTGTTTATTCTAGCCAGGAGGCTAATTACATTTATTCTCTTTCTCTCATTTCCCACCTAGTGGGAAAATATTTTTTTCAAGTACTGACCATTGATAAACCTTTTGTTTGGCACCCCTTTTAGGCTTTCTAACTAGTATGTATTACCATCCAACACCCGATGCACTCTAATGGTCCATCCTAGTTAAAAGTCCATTTCTTCGACTCTCTATCTTTTGTTCTAGGTGGCAATATGACTTCCACACCAAATCACCTTCCTCAAACATTTTTCCTGATTATTTTATTATATAGCTTGGAAACCTTCTTATTTTGAGCCATCATTCTTGCGAATGCATTTAAGCTTTTCTAATTCACATCCTCAAGTTCCATCAACATGGCTTGAGAAAACTCCTCAAGTGGTAAGTCATTTTGTCTTGAAATTCTCAAGGATGGACTGCAAACTTCCAAATGTAAAAAAGTATAAGGTCTAAAAGTGATTGCAAAAGGGCTTGGCCCATTTGCTTCTCTCTTCGAGGTTCTGTATTCCCAAAAATTTCTGATAAAATTCTTGGCCAATCCCTATGATTGTCCTCCAACATCTTTTCAAATGTGCCAATGATGGTTTTGTTGAACGCTTCAGCTTGACCATTGGCTTGAGCATAGTGCAAGGTTTAGATCAGATGCTTGACGCTATAATCCTCCATTAATTTCGTCACTTCCTCACCAGTGATATTGTACCTTGATATGTTATAATGGTCTGAGGGATCCCAAATATATGCATGAGGTGTTCTTTGATAAATAAAATAAAATCTTTTTGCTCAACTTTCTTCATGGGAATTGCCTCTACCAACTTGGTGAAATTGTTGGTAACCACAATAATAAAACTATGGCCTTTAAATGAACCAAGATAGATTTTTCCTATGAGATTAGTTTCCCATCCTCTAAATGGATAAGGTCTCACCATCAAATACAAATAATTTCTTGTAACTTTCTATATACTCCCATATTTTTGGCATTGAAGACATCCTTTCGCATCGGTGGTGAAATCTTTAAAAATTGAAGGCTAATAGTAACAATGCCTTCGAATCAACCATCTCATCTTCCTTTCAGCTTGATGCATACCAAAAATACCTTTATGAACTTGATTTAAAATCTACATGGCCTAAAAAATGAGGAGCATCTTAATAGTAGGCCATCAAGAGTTCTCCGATATAAGCCATCCTCCATCAAGATATAGTTTAAAGTTTGGGCTCTAATTTTGAATGGTTTTTTCTTGGAAGGATTATCCAAATATTCCTTGATGCAACAATACTAATCACCAGCCACATTAAAGTCTGTATTGAATGAGTTGAATTGAAGCCCTCTTTCATAAAAGGATGGATGAGGCTTTTTCTACACCAAAATAAACTTATGTGTTAATTCTTTTGACATTTTTAAGCTTTATGAAACCTAAGACAATTCATCAAATTCTCAATTAGATTCTCTAGGTACATCCATAAAAGATACATTTTCAAAACAATCAGCAAGTTGAATGCCAGCAGTAAAGTAAGGTACTAAAGATATGTTTGTACACTTATATTATGAAGTTATTTGCTTGATCACAAACTATGAGTCACCAACTACCAGTACCTCTTTAGCCCCATGGTATTAAAGTATCTCAATTCCTATTATTAAAGCCTCATTTTCAGTTTAGTTATTGGTGTACTCAAAATCTAAAGTAAAGCTTAAGGCCATTTTGGTACCAAAGGGTGATGTAATTACCACACCAGCACCTGTTGATCTGTTTGTAGATGAGACATCAAACTTAAGCACCCAAGGCTGAATATTCACTCTGCATTCAAGAAGTTCATTTTCCTCAAAGATTTCTTGGGTTGGATGATCAGTAAGAAAATTTGACAATGTTTGCCTATTCATTGATTTTTTAGGATGATAGACTAGTGAAACTCCTCAGTAACCATTTTTCGATTTTCCAGATAAAAATGGTCTGTTAAACATATATTTCATCAGTTCAGTTTGCAAAATCTCATATACTCTATGTTTCAAGAGATAATGTTTCAATTTAGTACAAGTAAAGTATAGCGCAAGGCAGAATTTTTAAATAGAAGAATATTTTTATTCAGTGGGGATTAAAATTCGACTCAAATAATGAATGGCCTACTCATGGCCCATTGATTTGTTGCCAGCAAGTGCACAGGGTCATATTAAGTAATACAATGGTAAGACGATCATTCTTATGAGGATAAAATCCAATTAGGGGTGTCAAAATGGGTCATGACAGGATAACAAGATTCGCCTAACACAAAAAATTTCCGAGCAAGGGTTGAGGCTTAACAGGTTCGTGTCATAAACAGGACGACCCATTTATGATAAGAACTTAAGTGTGTCATGTAGCGAGTTGACTCACTAACCCGTTTAATTATACGGGTCGTGTCGTGTCAAGTCAACCCGACCCATTTAACCCATTTAATGACTTAAGTTATTTTTTATAAGTTTAATGAATATGTTAATAAGTTAACTTTTTTATAATATTAAGAATTTTAGAATTTAAAAATATTAGTTAAATTTATAAATATTATTAAAATATTAAATTTTTAACTAAAATAATTATTTTATGTTACTTTGTATTATATTTGTTATATATATTAAATGGGTTAAACGGGTTGTATTCGACTTTATGACCCATATAAAACCTATTTAAATAAATGGGTTACAAGTGTTGTGTTCGGGTCACCCATTTATTTTCCATGTTGTGTTAGGGTCAAAAATATTTGCATGATTAATAAATGGGTCGTGTTCATGTTGATGTTAATCGTGTCATTTAAATGGGTCAATCCAACATGAGCATGACCTGCTAACCTATTTTGACACCCCTAGATCCAATCATTATCTCACTCTCCTAAATTGTTATTTATCAATTAATTAATTGAGTTTTGAATTAAATTAAACTAAAATTTAATCAAAAACTAATTGAAATTCCAAAATAAAAAAAATAAACAATTAATCAAAAGAGAAACATAAGAGATAAAGGTGTCTACCTAGACTTCGATTCCTATTAACTCCTATTGTGGTATTAAACAACGTTTAATGAAATCATTCCTAAAAAATTAATTGGGTGTTCCACTAATATAGGTAATACTCTTTCTCCATATTCAAAGCCCCTATCTCCTAAGTAATGGAAATGAATCTCTTCTCAAATCCATTTAAATAGAAAAAGCATTAAGGTTAAGGAACCAAAAAAAATCCTAAGATTTTGCAAATCTATCTCTAGCATTCACAAACAATTCTATATGCCTGTGAGTGTTCAACATCCAATCACCCTATCTCTAATAATGAAAGAACAATGAAACTCAATAAGCAAGCATACTATTACAAATCAAGTTACGAACTTTAAATCATAGAAATAAATAGATAAAAAGAGGAAAATTTCATTGAACAAAATGTTGTTTAACCCATTGACTTAAAGTTCATCTAATCTAGATAGACCAAACTATTTAGATCATAATGAATAAAGAAAAACAAGAAAAGAGAAAAGAAGAAGATGAAACCCATATGGAGAATTTAAGTCAATCTACTTTAAAAATTCAGTTTCTTGCTTGAACTTGGATAAGAATCGATCTTCACCTTTGTCTTTCTACTTTGATCTGTTAATTTTTCTTTCTTAATGGATCTAGGGTTTTGTGCTCAACGAAGAACCAAAGATATGACCTTTTTAGGAAGATAGCCTTTTATATGCAAGATTTTGGGTATTTCACGAGCTCCTTTAAGCGCCGTGAGTCACCAGGTGTGTGCTCCAATTGAAGTCCCTGTCATTTGGATCAATTTGGTAGAACCTTAAAACCTTATTATGCAGTTACCCTCACGTAAGGTAATCCCTTAAAGTTCTACCTATGTTCTCCTTTAGCATTTCTTAGGTTGTGGCTTAACTCCTTAATTCATAGGTAATCATACAGCCGTGAGGTGACTTGTGAGCTAAGGTTCACTCTTTTTCTTGTGCTTTTTCTCACCTATTCGCCTTGATTTTTGTGCCAAAACCCTTAAAAACAACTACAAAGCTCCAAATCATATCAGATTCCTAAAAGAACTTTAAAACATATTAGATAAATCAAATTAAATGTAATTTGACACTAAAAACCACCAAGAATGAGGGTTAAAAAATATTTCTAAGTGGCAATCATCTCCTATTAAATTATTTTTTGCTAAAAGACATCCAATTGACTTGTTAACAGTAGATACATACAATTTCAAAGGTACCCCCTCTTTTGGAGGAACTAAAACATGAGGTTTTGACAAATAATTTTTTTATTTTATCAAAGGAATTTTGAGGCCTCAATTCCCATTTGAACTCATTTCTTGTTTCAATTTTAACAACTTAGAAAACTCTTTAATTTTTCCTGCAATGTTAGAAATAAACCTCCTCATCTAGTTGACTTGTCCCAAAAGCTTATGTAATTCCTTTTTGGTCCGAAGGAGCTTGGCTTCAAGTATTGTCTTTACTTTATTCTTTTCAACCTCAACCCCTCTTTGATGCACAAGAAAACCCAAGAAGTTTTTGGCATGTACACTTTCCTCAAATGAAAAATATGATCAGATGCTTTTTTTAGATTTTACCACTATATCGTCAATGTAAATCTCCATATGATGGTCGATCATGTCATGGAAGATGACATTATTGGCCTTTTGGTAAGTTGGACCAATGTATTTTAAGCTGAAAGGCTTGACCAACCATTTAAAAGTCTCTATAGCTACTGGACATCTGAAAGCAATCTTAAAAACACCATCATTCGCAATGAAAATTTGATTGTAACCTAAGAAACTATCCGTGAATGAAAAAAGTTCATTTCTAGAAGTAGCATCAATTAGTACATCAACTACAGGCATAATATATACATCCTTTCGAGTGGCTAAATTCAAATCCCTAAAGTTTATACATGCTCTGTACTTACCATTGTTTTTCATAACATGGACTATATTAGAAAGCCATTTTACATACCTAGTTGACTTGACGAAGCCAGCCTTAAGCAATCATTCAATTTCTTCTTTAACTTTTAATTCCACCTTCTTTGACATTCTCATTGGTGGTTGTTAAAAATGATGAAGTCTAAGCTTTATAAGGTGTCGATTCTCAATTACCTCTCTTTCTAACCAAGGTATCTCAGTGTAATCCCATGTAAAATAATTTTTAAATTCTTTTAATTGTAAAATTAATTCATTTTAACATTTTCTTTAAACAAAGAATTGATATATGTAATTCTTGGCTCTTGGATTATGCCAAGATTTATTGCCTCCAATTGGTCTTGCACTTCATGTTTATTATTTTAAAGGCTTGGTGAAGCCTCGTGTACATCCTCTAGCTGTAATTCTTCAAATTTCTCAACCAACTCTTCATCAACTATAATCTTTGCTCCATGTACCTCCAACTCCTCACTAGCTATTTTATTTGTTGCTTGCTAAATCAAGAGCTTGTGAATGGTAGTTGGAGCCACTGTTAATTCCTCCTTTGTATGCTTAATCATTGATTTTTTCAATAATAGGGCCTACCATCTGCCATTTAGAGTAAGGAAAGACGGACTTCTCTTTGTAAATCAAATCTAAACGCTCTTGCACCTATTTCTCCATAGCATGCTTAGAAAAATAAATATTTCTAGGATCTCCATTCATCTTTTTTCCAACAAATTTGAAAGGCCTCAAGTCCACATCATAAAATTTGGCTTCCAAATTATCATAACATTTTGTGAATGGCTTATTATCAGCCCAAACCACTTCAACTTCGTTACCTTTTCAAAAAAGCAAGAATTGGTTAAAGAGGATTGTACAAACCAATTAGTATGAATCTAATCTATCTCAAGCAAAGCATTGTAACTAGCCTTCAATTCCACAATAAAGAATACTTTGAGTGATTTTCTACTTCCAATGGTGATCTCTATAGGCAAATAACACCAGTAACTTCACCTATAAAAGTTGATACAATAATGTCAGTAGAAATTAAAACTTATCTTTTTCCAAGAGGGCTTAAGAGTCTAAAAGGTATAACATTCACAGATGAACCATTATCCACTAGAATCTTAGAGAATGGTTTACTTCAAATGAGCCTTAATGTATAGAGGCTTTATATGCTTGGTCATTTAAAAAAAAAGGTTTTTAAGAATCACTCTTTTTGGTTGATCTGGCTGAGTGGCCTGAATCACTACCTCACTTAGGTGTTCCAATGATGCTTTTGAGAATTTATCCCCCAAGTGTCATGGAACTTTATTTCCTTATCCTCCTACATCATAAACTTCTGAAGCAGCATGACTGAAGTGGTTGTAGATCTAACGGGCAAAGGCTCTCCATCAACTTCTAAGGCATCAAAATCCAACTCTTCTTTCATCTCCAAATGTCAACTAAATTCCACCTCTTAAGAACCTAAGATTTTTCTTTTATGATAGGATCGAGATCCTTATGGGCTTTCCTTTTGAATTTTGATCTGTTGTGAAGTCCTACTTGGAGCATCATCTTTCTCCCTTCCTTCTATATCTTTTTACCTCTGAAATCTCTTTTTTTTTTAGTATGAGTCAACCATTGAGGAAATTTTTTGTGCTTCACCAGGTGCCATTGTCTACTTGGTTGTATAGGCTTTAATATAATGAACCTTGGTTGTTTTCTACTGAACTTTGGAGCGGTCACATCATCGTATTTCCTGCAATTATTTGAAACACTCTAAGAGGAATTATAATTTTTTATTTTTTTAAAAAAAAGATTTTGTTTTTTTACTTGAGAATTTTCCTTGTTCTCTTAAGGAATTCCACCTTGGTGTTGTCCTCTAACTATCTCCATGTTGATTGTTTTGTTTCCAATTGTTGACAATTTTTTATAAAAAAAAAATGTCACGCCCCGATTTTTGAGTTGCGATGGTCCTAGGGCATGTGTAGTGGTAAGGGCATCGAAAATCCATAAAACCCATTACTAGACTATAAAAACTCTTAATGAACTATAGAAACACTTAACAACATTATACAAAACCAATAAACTTTAATCTAGGACCACTAAGTATAATTTATTTTTCTACTTTTATAATAATCTGTCAGACTTCATATAATTTTTGAGAGCCTCTAGAGTATTAATGGACCCACACCGCTTATCTTAATTACCTGAAATGTTACATAAAGGGAAAAAAAATGAGATCGATTATCTTAGTAAGTATACATATACAAGAAATAATTTGGTTCGGCATCAATGACCTTCCAAATATATAAGTCAATATAATTAAATAACCATAGAGTTATGCTGGAAGAAATGGCACTAAATAAAACATACAGACATAAGGATATCAATATCCTATGATAACAAATATATGACTGTAAATAAGCTATGTAGGCAGAAACATAATCAAATATTTCATATGAATAGAACTCAAACATATAACAAAACGTCACTATGGGTGGGATACAGACACCATCTACATAATGTCGTAACAGAACGGTCACATCAGTGCCATAAAATAGACAAGGGAATCATGTCACCTCGAATATGCATACTTGGTCGAGCATAAACCCAAAGTACATAGCCCTTTCTAGGTAGGACACTAATAATTCTAACGGTATCAATCCAGTCACTTGTGCACAAGACTAATGGTATAAACTCCCATTAATATGGGTGTTCTATCATAACATATGGTCTATGGCTAGATTCTTATCTCAGTAGGACAATAAATAGAAATTTATAGACCCAAGTGATCTTATCATATAGTAATTGAAATAACTATTCAAGGTCAAATTCATTAACATTGACAATGGACAAAAGAATTGTAACATTTCATAAAAAGAATCAAGTTTATGATTCAAATAACAAACGAAGGGCCAATAGCCTTTTTAACTAAAATCTTTAATTTAAGGCAGGGTTAGTATACTCACCTAGACTCCAATAGCTATGCTAATCCACTCTAATCAAATTCTCCTAGTCAATGATGTAACATCTTGAAAATTTTGACTCAAGATCACGAGCTACCGACACTACAAAAAATTTATTTTTTACCGACCCAATTTTTTGGTCAGAAAATTTAATTTTGGGGTCAGTATATTATTGTTATTGATTATTCAATAATTTAATATTATTATACAAATTTATTATGGATTTTTAACCATTTCTCTATAGAATTGTATCTTCAGTAAAGTCTGATAATTCTGGAGAGACTGATGTCTCAAAGGACAATTTTGCTAATATACATGAAATTACTATAGAAAATTTTGATAAAACTATAGACAACTGGAATATTCCTAAAATTGATAAAATCCAAATATATGCTGATTCTAAATTAGATATTTTTAAGTCTGATTATGTTATTAAAACTGAAGAAAAAGATATAGAGTTTTCTAAACCACAGGAAACTATACATCTTTTATCTCATAAATCTATACAACAACATATGAAGAGAGGTTATAAATATATACATGTTGGATTAATATAAGTTGGAATAAAACCTTTATCTAGAGAAGGATTAAATACTTCTATTCTTGTAGTTATTAGAGATGGAAAATTTAAAGATTATAATGATTCTTTACATAGTTCTTTGGAAACTAGTCTGTGTAAAGGACCTATATCTTTTAATTGCCTTCCTAATATAAATCTTTCTTTAAATGATAAAAATATTTTAAAGAGTATAATATTGCAAGTTAAAACTCATAACTATAAACTTATAGATTGTAGTATACCTATAGCTATGATTTGTAAAATCCATTATAAAGCTATGAAATCTGCATTTGCTAGTAATCACATACAACAATCTGAAAAAGGTTTCACTAAATTTATCCAGATAGATTTATCTAAAGCTAATATCATACAACCTTAAACTATTTTTTGGAAAGATGTTAGCCTTCCATAAGAATGGGTTTTAGAGGATGCCATTGAACCTGAGCCCCCCAAACCCTTAGAACTAAATAAAAATATTTCTAGAATAACCCAGTATGATGATGATAAAGTAAAAATTGCTTTTGATAGAAGTTCTATTAGTTCTAGATTTTTTTATGATGGTTCTGCCTCACCAACTATAAAAAATGCTAAGATTACTAATTTACCTTCTGTCATATATGCTTCTTATAAATATGATGAATCTAGACCAGTTTCACACACCATAATAAAACCTAGATTCTCAACTTTAGATATACCCAGTACTAGTTCTAGTATAAATAATGCAGATTATACTAGAAATATACCCCATCCTACTTATAGACCAGACCACCTTCTTCTATACAATTAGATCTAACTCGGTTAATATAGAACATAATAATCCTCAAAATTCACCTCCTTCACCTACACCCTCTACTATAACTGAAAATTTAAGACCTAGAGAAATTTCTGATATAGAAAAAGAATTTATTTTTGATAAAAATAAACTTAAAAGGAATTGGATTTTGGAAAAATTTGCATATAAATTAAATGATATTTTATTACAACATGAAGATTTCTGTAAAACTTATGGTATTAATATGTCTTTTTATGATTGGTTTAAAAGAATATTTTCTGTTGAAAATAAAATAAAGTTTTCTTACAAAAAATCTTCACAGTCTATAAATCCTATCACTTTAAGGGTAAAAACCCCTGAATGGAAAGTAAATAATAAAATTATACAATCTGAATATCCACCTAAACAACATTGTAGTTTTAAATATGGTAGTTCAGAAGCCATAGCTTCACCTATTAAATTCCTAAAGATAATGATGATGATAGAAGCATCCTTGAACAAAACAAGTATACTAATGTCTATCTTCAGTCTATAGGAAACCAATTGGGCCGTATACAAAAGACTATTCAAAGTGAGCCCATAGTCCAAAATTCCACTGAATTAAAGCTTAAAAACCCCATTTTTACTCCTTATCAAGTCTCAAAGCCCAGTCTTGACCAATTCAGGACTTATGATTTAGATTTTGTTAAAGCCATTAAAGATTAGTTAAGTAAATTGAATCCACTTCTGATTCAAATAAAGTTATCCTGAAAGTTATTTAGGATTAAGAACTATAGGTGTTCTTGAAAAGTATATCAAGTCTGACTCATAACAAGATTGTTCCTCTTCTATAAATGAGGATATGGAAGCCTTTAAAGAATTAGATATACCACAAGTTAATCCTATAGTGAATTACCAGGATATTATCCCTAGATCCCCTGAATTGGGTACAGATCAAAGACCTATGGCCTTAAATCAATTTAGATATAATGCCACCACCATATATGAATGGAACATTGATAATCTAGCTGGTTATAAAATCTTTAGTATTTTGCAGCAAATGACTATAAGTGCAAATGTCTATAAAACCCAAATAGGAACAGGAGATAGAGCTATAACTGAGTTCCTTATAGAAGGTTTTACTCGCCAACTAAGAGGTTTGTGGGATAGATATTTAACTGTGTAAGAAAAACTTGAAGTTTTAAATTCTATAAAAACCACTGAGGATGGTACCCCTATTTTAGACCAAAATGGCCTTACCCAAGAGAATGCAGTTGTAACTCTTATTTTAACTATTTCTTTACACTATATGGGAGATCCTACCCACCTTAAAGACAAAAATGTTGAATTACTTAGTAATCTTAGATGTAAAAAACTAAGTGATTTCCAGCTTTATAAAAAATACCTTCCTAACTAGAATTATGTTAAGAGACGATTCTAACCAGCCTTTCTGGAAAGAAAAGTTCTTAGCAAGTTTACCCACTTTGTTGGGAGAAAAGGTTAAGAATAATATTAAACAAGATTATGGTAACCCTATACCTTATGATAATTTGACTTATGGTTTATTAATTAGTATAATCCAGAAAGAAAGATTGAAGATCTGTCAAGATCTAAATCTACAAAAAAAACCTTAAAATGGGAATTAAAAAAGACTAGATCTGAATTGGGTACTTTCTGTCAACAGTTTGATTATAATCCTTATAATTCTAATAAAACAAACTATAATGGTACTTGCAGCAAAAATCCTAAAAGGTTTTCCAAAAAACACTATAGAAAACCAAATAATGAAAAGCATTATAAAGCACCCAAGAAATTCAAAAAATTCAGAAAGAAATTTAATAAACCTACAACAAATAAAAACTATAGAACTTATAAAGACTTAACTTGTTATAATTGTGGTAAAAAAGGTCATACCCAAAGATTTTGTAAATTTAATAAAAACTAAATGAGTTAAATTTGGAACAATATGTTTTAGAAAAAATCTATGAACTTTATATCCATTCTGAAGCAGAAGTTTCTGAAGAAGAAAATTAGATTGATGAGATTAACAGTTCTTCAGAAGAATCTGATTCTTCTACGTCTAGTAAATCTATAAATGAGATAACTAAAG
>CAOJBK012401912.1:0-11718 GCA_948294925.1 Codiaeum variegatum | reverse complement strand
TGTCTACAAGGCTAACAAAGGAAAGGAGAGGAAGAGTTCAAATAAGAGAAAGGATAAAGCGTAGGCGACTTGGAGTGGAAGCGATGATTCTAGTAATGATGAATCATCCGATGGAGATGAGGAAGGAAACTTATACTTGATGGCATAATAGGATATCATTGAAGAAGGTGATGAGGTAACCCCCAAAACTTATTCCTTTAATGACCTTTAAAATGTATTTGATGAACTTATGGCAAATTATGTTTTAATCATAAAGGAAAATAAAATTTTGAAAAAGGATTTGCATAAATTGAAAAATGAGCTTAAGAAGAGCGAAAGCTCTAAATCTTTTGAGTTTGAAAAATAAAAACTCATTACTCAACTAAATGATTTACAAAACTCATTCATTTGCCTTAAGGAAGAGAAAACTAAGATTAAACTAGAACTCAAAAACTCCAAAGAAATTTTAAAGAATTTCTTAAGTGGGAGTAAGATTCTAGATAAAATCTTAATGTCTCAAAGAGGTGTGTGTGACAAAGCCAACATTGGTTACAATGTTGATGAAAAAGAAAGAATTTTCAATACATTTTTTTAAGAAAAAGGTTTCTACATCTAAAACATTTATGAAATGTAATTATTACAAATTCCATGTTCATACACTTAGGACTTGTCCTATTAAGCTTAAGAGGCCATATACCATTGGGAGGTATGGATTCCTAAGGGTTCCAAGGACATCCTTAATAATTCCAAGGATATCTATAAAACTTTCATGAATATTACTTAGGATAAATGGGTTCCAAGTGGAACTAATGAGAATGGACCCAAAACCAAGTGGGTACCATTAAAAGCTTGAGCGTTTGTGCTTTTGTAGGCTATCATCAAATCCAGGCAAGAGAAATGGGTGATTGATAGCGAAAGATCTAAGCATATGACCAGTAACAAAAAGAAGTTTCTCAAGCTTAAAGAGAAAGATGGAGGAAATGTTAGCTTTGGTGACAACTCCAAAGGTAAAATTTATGGATTTGGCATAATAGGTAATGATGATTTTCCATTTCCAAAGTTCTATTTGTGCATAATTTGCTTAGTTTTTAGTAAATTATGTGATAAAGGTCATAGAGTCTCATTTACTTCATGCATTTGTGAAGTCATTGACATTAAAAAAAAACAAAATTGCTTTAATTTGTTACCACAAGGGCAATGTGTACTTGGTAGACTAGAGCAATCAAGAAACTAGCCATCTTTGTTTATTTTCCTTAAAGGATAAGGATCCAACTTTGTGGCATAGGAGAATAGGCCATGCAAGTATGGATGTTCTATCCAAACTTTCAAGGAAGGATTTAGTAAACGGTTTGCGTAAAATTATTTTCAAAAATGAAAGTGTTTATGCAGTGTGCTAATGGCAAGCACTCTAGAAGTTCTTTTAAAACTAAAAATGTGATTTCATCTTCTAAACCATTGCAACTTTTACAACTTGACTCATTT
Organism: Codiaeum variegatum; assembly: GCA_948294925.1. Lineage (NCBI taxonomy): Eukaryota > Viridiplantae > Streptophyta > Magnoliopsida > Malpighiales > Euphorbiaceae > Codiaeum > Codiaeum variegatum. Next base: position 10,257 of record CAOJBK012401912.1, on the reverse strand, counting down.
TGTCCAACTAGAACATCTATCCTTGGTGGTAAACATTATTGTTTGGTTGTTGTTGATGATTTCTCATTATTTACATAGGTATTATTTCTTATGCATAAAAATGATGCATTTGGTGTATTTATGACATTATCAAATTCTTTACAAAATAAAAAAGGGTATGCCATCAAATGCATAAAAAGTGATTGTGGTACCAAATTTGAAATTTCTAATTTTGAAAAATATTGCACTGAGCATAACTTTTCCGCACCTAGGAATCCTCAACAAAATGATTTTATTGAGAGAAGAAATAGAACATTGGTAGAAATGGCTAAGATCAAGCATTGTGAAAATGATTTGCCTTAATTTTTTTAAGCTGAAGTCATAAACACTTCTTGCTACACCATTAATAAGGCTATGATTATAACCTTACTCAAAAAGACCCCCTATAACTTATGGAAAGGTAAAAAGCCCAAAATTTCATATTTTCATGTATTTGGTTGCAAGTGTTATATGCATAACAATGCTAAGTATAACTTAGGAAACTTTGATGCTAAATTAGATGAAGCAAATTTCCTTAGCTATTCTAGTCATTTTAAGGCTTATAGGATCTTCAACAAGAGGACCCTCTTAGTTGAAGAATCCATTCATATTTTTTTTATGAATTTTCTTTTAAGTGTGTAGCAAGGAATGATGACCATGTAGAATTAATTGAGGACATGATGGGAGACCTAACCTTAGAAGAGAAGAGGCATGATGATCAAAGCCTAGTGAAGATTCAATGAACCAAAAAGATGTAGTGCCAATAATTGATGAAGTGGAGGTGCAATCCAATGAACACGTGGAAATTCAAGCAACTTCATAACAAAAGGTGACTCAACATCCAAAGGTAAGGAATGAAGTCAAGGAAACTAAAATCATTAGTGATCCAACCTAAGGAGTGAGGATAAGGTCATAAGTCTATAATATTTATAAGTATATGGCATTCTTATTCTTGGTGGAGCTCAAAGGTGTGGAAGAATGTATAGAAGATGAGAATTGGGCACTAGTTATATAAGAGGAGCTCAATAAATTTGAGGGTAGCCAAGTATGGACCCTAGTGCCAAGGCCAAAGCATCATCTCGATATTGGAACAAAGTGGGTCTTCCGAAATAAGCTAGATGAATCTAAAACCATGGTAAAAAATAAAGCTCACCTAATAGCTAAGGGCTATTCCCATGAGGAAGGTATTAATTTCAATGAAACTTATGCTCCCATAGCTATATTAGAGTCAATTAGAAAGTTACTTACTATTGGTTGTTTTAAAATTTTAAACTTTTTCAAATGGATGTCAAAAGTGCCTTTTAAATGATTTTATTCAAGAAGAAATTTATGTTGAACAACCTTATGATTTTCAAGATCATAAATTTCCAAACCATGTTTTCAAACTTAAAAAAGCTTTACATGGTTTGAAACAAGCTCCTTAAGCTTAGTATGAGAGGCGGAGAAACTTTTTAATAGAAAAAGGTTTTACTAAAGGCAAAGTTGACACCACACTTTTTATCAAAAACCAAAAGTAAGACACTCTAATTGTTCAAATTTATAGTGATGACATCATATTCAATGCTACTAATGAATCATTTTATGAGGAATTTTCTAATTGTATACAAGGTGAATTTGAGATGAGTATGATGGGGGAGTTGAATTTCTTCTTGGGCTTCCAAATCAAACAACTTGAGGATGGTACTCTTATTCATCAATCAAAATATTCTAAGCAGTTGCTGAAGAAGTTTGATATGGATGAAGCAAGGCCACACAATACTCCTATGAGGATTACAGTTAAGATGGAACCGAATGCTAAAAGTAACTCCTTAGACTCTAAACTCTATATAAGCATGATAGGTTCATTGCTATATTTAACTGTATCAATTCCAGACATTTTATTTAGTATATGTATGTGTGCTAGATTTTAATTCAATCCTATGGAATCCCCTCTTGCATATGTCAAAAGAATCCTAAGATACCTAGTGGATACACTAAACCTTGTATCATGGTATCCAAAAGGTCCATCTTTTCATTTTGTTAGCTATTCAGAAGCAGATTTTGGTGGATGTAGACTTGATAGGAAAATCACAAGTGATACATGTCAATTTCTTAATGGCATGCTTGTCTCATGATTTTCCAAAAAGAAAAATTCAATTGCATTATCAACCGCAGAAGCGGAGTATGTGGCAGCTGCATGTTGTTGCACTTAACTTCTTTGGAAGAAAATGCAACTTAAAGATTATGGCATGACATTACATTACATTCCTATAAAATGTGACAACACTAGTCCTATAAATTTGTCTAAAAATCCCAGTCGTCATTCTAGGACAAAGCACATAGACATAAGACATCATTTTCTTAAAGATAATGCATTAAAAGGGCATATTGCACCTGAATTCATTGATACAAAGCATCAATTGGCAGATATCTTTACCAAACCGCTTGACAATGAGGCCTTCTACTATATTCGAAGAGAAATGTGCATGATTGATTCCTCTCATTTTAAGATCAAATTTATTACCATGATTATGTTAGAGTATAAACATATCATTTTGTCATAATTATTTTTGAAAAATCTCAAAATTGTTTTATTTCTAAACTGCAGATTCAATACACCTATATAGATTTTTACTATATACCCGTATGCCAAATCCATACGCCTAAATACCATAAAATCCATATGCCCGTATTAAACTAGGCAGAATTTTTAAAAGTGCTACTGAGCTAGCATACGCCGTATAGAAGAGGTTCTGTAAGACCATATCCAACGTGATATAAGACAGTATTTAAACATTTTTAAACCTAATATTTTCAGTTATTTCAAAACCTAAACTCCTTCTCTCGTCGTCATTCCCTAAACTTTCTTTTCCAAATCAAAATTTTGACTTTGTTAAACAATCTTAGTGTGTTAATTTCAACTTTTTAACCCTAAATCAGTGTTCTCCTTCATTCTTTATCACCTAAAACCCCCTAAATTTCTATTTTCCCCAAATTCTTTCCATAAACCCTAATTTTCATAAAACCTAAAATTCCATAAAATTTCTTTGTTTGGTACTCAATTCCCATCATTATGAGTATAAGGGGGATGAGAAGAAGTGCTAAACAAGGTAGAACCAACCTGGAAGCTACAAGTTCATTGAGGGTCGATACTAAATGAACAAGGTAATAACGGGACAATCCACCAGAGCATATACCTATAATAACTCTAAGACCTCATGAATTTGGAATTAAATTTACTGATAGAAGAGCTAGTGAGAGGTGTGACAAACTTATCACCCTTAGTGCCCATGTTGCATGTACACCCCATGACCTAGAATGCATTACAAACTTAAGGGTTGAAGAAGATATTAAGAAATTGTTAGAAGTAATCTTTCCATCATAGAAATGCCCAACCACCTCTTAAGAGGTGTATTACAAACTCACACTAGAATTTTTCTCAACCCTTAAGATTGATGATGATGATAAGGGTTTCAAATATAAGATTAGAGAGACTGAGTACCACATATAGGCCTAGGAGCTTGGCTAATATTTTGTAATTTATGGGAATGAGGGTGTAATTGGTTGGTAGTATGGATGGAATGGAAAAGAAATTTGGAAAAAGATTACCAAGACGCTTGATTTGCCTAAGAAAAAGAATGTGAAAGCCTTAGAGATTACTAGTTTTAGATTGAGAATGGCTCAAAAAACCCTCTTAACTAATCTCCTTTACAAGTCTAACTACAATAAGATCACTCGAGTTGAAATTTTCTTATACGAGTGCATGTTCAACAATAAGAAAGTCAATGGAGCGATGCACCTCATTTATGCTTGGAAACACCTCTTGAGCCGGTTAAAGGGAAAAATTCAATAGGGTTAGATCATCACTATCATTTCATAGAAAGTTGGAGCTTTTGTGAATGAAATCTACAAGCCCTATCAAATTCCAAGGAAGAAAATTAATAACATTTCCTATGAGACTTGGAAAAGTATGGGATTGGCAGTCAAGGATGGACTCACCTTCAAACTTGTATCCGATTTTGCTCCCCCCACACCGTAACAAATAATAAGATGGAATCAAAAGGTAGCTCAAGAGTGTGGTAATGATTCTAAGCATAAAGAGGAAGAGGACACGAATGAGGATGAGGATGAGGCATGGTTTCAATAAATGGTTATGGGTATGATTGAAAGAAATAATATAAATTTGCAAAAGCTTAAAGTTTAAGGTCGGCTTGGTAACCTCGAAGACCAGATGATCACATTTGGGAAGAGGCAAGATGAAATGTATGATATGATGAGTGACTTCATCAAGAAATTCCCACATCTTCCACCACCTCCATCGGAAGTTTGAGCACCATCCATTCTCTCTTTTTCAAACCAAACCCTATCTTATTTTCTATTTTAGGTTTTTTAAATTTATGACATTCTTGACTTTCATTGTGTTTATGTTTTAGCTTATGGTACATTGGCTTCTATGGCCTCTAGTTTTAATTTTTTTGTTCAGTTTAGTTGTTATGTTCGGATATTATTGCTTATTGTTTGAATACTAAGTTATGTTTTGAACTTAATGTTGGTTATTAATTCATTTGGATTTTATGTTCTTATGACTTTTTTACATCCATTTATGTTTTAGCTATTAACTTTGCTTACCTTACCTTTTTGTTTGATGACAAAATGGGGAAGACTTTGTAGTTTCAAGCTTACTTAATTGACAACGTTACATAGCTTGTGTTATTGCTATATTGGTTATGTTTGTGTTATTAAGCTTGATAGTATCATTATTGGTATTTGGTTATTTTAGCTTAATATTACCATTATATTTGCCCTATCATTGTTTTAAACCTTTTAATGTAAATTTTTTATCAAAAATTGTTCGCTTATTGATAAGGGGAGCTATGCCTTATTTTTGCACAAAATTTTGACAAAAACTTTAATTTTAGTTTTTCATGGCATTTCATGTTTTTGCTTGAAACTAACTTGAAACTAAACTAAAGTTTTATCATCATCAAAAAGGGGGAGATTGTTGTCCTTCATTTTTTGATGATTCCAAAATCGATAGTTTAGTTATACATTTGTCAAAATTATATTTTCATGATTAAATGAGCAATCAAGAAGAATGTGGTGCCTGAGTATGTTTTTGGTAGTCATATTATATGCATAAACACTTTGTATGGACTAATAATAATTTTGGAAATAAAGTGTTTTGAAAAAGTGCAGGACTTCTTGGATACGACCATATGGAATCAACCCATACGCCTGTATGGTACTTAGGATATGATCGTATAGAGCCACTTCTATACGACCGTATACTAGTACAAGAGGTTTTTGGATTTTAAGGCAAATGTGATACGTCTGTATCCCTTCCAATGGCTATTTAATTCAAATCCAAATATCAGATATACCTATATGGACCAAGGCCTATACGCCTGTATGGTACCAATAAAATCCATTGGAAATGATATCAGCTATACTATTTGAATGTTAGAGTATATTTTTGGCTCCAAGATGGCTAAAGTATAAAAGACCACACTAGAAACAAAGTCAATAAGATTCAAGAACTATTCTATTGTAATTATACACACTTGTTCTTGAGTTTTTAGCTCTCAAAGCTCATTCTCTCTTGTTTTCTTAAACTATTTGTTCTTCATGTTAAACCCTTAAGTTTAAGAAAACATTAGCTAGGTTTCCTCATTGAAAATCCTTAGCATAGCACTTGTAATCAAGTCTTGTGATTTGAATTATTTGTGAACATTAAAACTATAATATTTAGAGTTGATTACTCTGTTATTGTAATTGGGCTAAATACCAAAGAACTAGAAGTTTGGAATCTTCAGTTGATGATAGTGGAACCTCAATCAGTTAATTGAGAGAGTGGACATAAGAGAAGGAGTCTCCAAACAACTATAAAAATTGATCATTCTCTCTTTTACTTTTTATTATTTTTGCATTGCTCTATTTTTACATTGTATTGGTGATTTGAAACTTATTTTCTCATATATTCAAAGTTCATTCTTCATCTATATTGTGATATTATTTGGTTTTGCTTGAAAAGGTTTTTCAAAGCTTAAAACTTGATAACTTCGATTGAAAACCTAGAAAAGTTTCAAAACACCAATTCATCCCCCTATTGTGAACCCTAATTTTTTTCACCATTAAATCCGAGCCCAACAGATTTGACTGGGCTCAATTTGGACTTCAAACGGGCCTAAAAAATCGAATCGAATAAAATCGAATCAGACACAAAAAATCAAGCCTGGGAACCTTGGCCCAAAATGACAAGCCATGCATGAATTTCTAGAGTCACGCATGCATATATCAACCCATAGATGCATAAAAGAGCACATGCATGCATAAAGGACGTCAAACGTGTGTTTCCTTCGTGCATGCATAAAGCTCCTCAAGCGTGTGTAACCCCTATAATGCGTGCATTTCATGATTCACGCGTGCATTTCCTCGTTCGCACATGCATTTTATCTTTAAGGTTTTGGCACGATTTGCTATAAATACAGGCTTTTCAAAACAGTTTCTGGTTCCAACTCTCAGTCCGATTTTTAGATTCTTTACGCACTGTTCAACCTCCAAATACTAAAAAATACTTCCCAAACACTACAATCCTTCCCTAATCAATCAAAACTTTAAGAATTGCAATGGTTCGTACCAATTCAGTCATTTCCAGTATGGTTCAGACAGACAGCCTCGAGTGCTCTTCGAATACAATGGAGATGCGTTCAAGTTTCATCAAATCCTTAAATCTACAATTCCAAAGCCTTGAAAAAAATGTAAAATTGGTACAGTATGCTTATTTCTCTCAACTAACTATTTTAAGCCCTTTAGAACTGAATTAGGGCATTTTATCAGAATTCAATTTTAAGGCCCTTTAATATGATTTAAGGCATGTTTTAATGGAAATATGGTTTTCATAAAATGAATCTAATTAAAACCCTAAAATGAACTTAGTTAATCATTTCACATGTTTCAAAGTCATTTTCATTAATTGAAATAAAAAATGATTAATAGCCTATTTGGTTAAAAATTTTATAAATTAAAATTGATTAGCTACTGAACATCCAAACTACCCATTGTTATTAGAACAACCCCACCCTTCACGAGAAGGGAGAACGGCGTGGGGTTTGATTCTTATTCAAAGGGATTTGATGGTAAACCATTTCATGGCTTCAACTCCAAAACTCCAATTTTCTTTTATTCAATTTATTTTATTTTATTTTTTTCATTATTATTACTATTGGATTATGGATCTATCTTTGGGGAATGTGTGCTCCTCCCAAATTATAAGACTAGAAAGGACATCCCCTAATTTCAATTATTTTGCGTTGTAAATTTTATTGCTTTCTTTGGGGTACTGTGCCTTCCCTAGAACTTGAAATGGGCTCGAGGGAGGACCCTTGGTAAATTCTTATTTACTTGCTTTATGTGATTGTCATCCACATTATAGCCTATTCATGCATCATTTTGGCATTCTTAACTGTTCGTGCATCATAACACTTATTCATGCTTACAAGAAAACCATTTTTAAACCGAAATCATACTTTTTAAGCCAAAAGTTGTTATGTAAAAATGGTAAAAACTATTTTTCATAAAAATTATTTTAACAGATCACGAATCCCCAAACCCTATTTGGTTCAGAAGAACAGCCTTTTCCTAAAATTGGGTAAAACAATTTTTTTTGAAAATGGAGTTATTTTAAAAGGTTTCTAAATCACATTGGAAAACTATTTTTCTTAAAGATTAGGCGGTGACTCTGTACACTTACACACCAAGTGCACACTAACGAACACATGTGGATGCACAAATGTGGTCAGTTTCCTTCGAAACACAAGAATGGAGGCGTGCTAAAAGATCCTATTGGCCGCTCGGATGGGGCTCACAGCTGGCGACTCCACTAGGGATGTTTGGAAAACTCATAAAAACTAAGTGGATTATTTTCTAAAAAATAATCTTTTGGCTTAAACTATATGAAAGTAGGTTTCATACATCTCATCACATGCTCCCTTATCTTAGGAAAACTTAGATAGAGAGTAACATCGCATGAGCTTCCCTCCTTGGGACTGCTTTTCCAATAGCGAAATCAATCAATTAGTTGGGATAACTTGGTTGCATGTAGCCACTAGATCCATGTGAATCTCCTTGATTCACATGTGGTTAGGTATATCACACCTCTAGTCACTGAGGAACCTTAAAACCACCAATCTATTATGTAATGATTATAGTTGACCATAGGTCCCCTGTACCCTAAAAGACTCAACATATTACAATCATCATGAATCCTTTTTCATTACATGCATGCATGCATCAGTACATCCAAAACACTGAAGTTGGACAAAGTGAAATTGTTATAGACAAACACCTACCCTTTTCATAAAAACACATGCCTACTACTAGTCTAAAACTTTTTCAAAAAGCTGATACCATTTTTTTTTTTGCCCAAAAAGGTCAACATGTCAACCGGAGACAACACTGCTCTTAACACTACTATTGATTCCACTACTACTGCACTCCACCAGCTCATACTGATATTACCAGAATGTTTGCTGAGATCATAAGAAGATAGGATGATGCCCTAAAACTCAATAAGAGATTCTCTTGGCTATGATGCATGCCCAATAACAAACTATCCTCAGTAAAGTGCAAGCTATGCTGACTCAAGTTGGGATCTAGCCTACGAATCATGCTTCGACATCTAACAATGTTGAAAAGGAAGTTTTGGCTAATGAAGTCATTATCCTGAATCCATAATCTGGTCATGGAAACAACACCCCAGCTACCCCTACCACTGGATCCTTTCCTAAGGGGGGTTGAAGACCATCCACTCCTCAAAACTATGGCTGAGAAGTATGAGAAATGAATAAGACCTACAAGGCCTTGAAGAAGAAAAAAATGTTCTGGATGTGAAAGCCCTAAATCCTTTTTCGAATATAAGGCTTTTGTCCAAGTTTAAAATGCTAAGCTTTAAGAAGTTTGATGGCACTACCTACCCTAACACTCATTAGAGAATTTATGATAGGACATTCTGCCCCTTAGGAGTGGAGGGTGAGCTCCTTGCTCAACTCTTCCAACAGGCGCTCATTGGTGCGACCTTGAGTTGGTTTATCTAATTAGATGACTCAAATTGACTTGGGAGTCAATATGCACTAAGTTTGTAAAATAATATTCTTATAATTAAGAGATTGACGTTAAGAAAAGAGATCTTGAAGCGACTAACCAATTTCCAAAAGAAACATTTTTAGCTTTTATCATAAGATGGGGGAAGAAAGCCTCCCAAATGGTTAACAAATCATCAAAATATGAACAAGTTGACATCATTGTCAAGAATTTGGCACCTGTGTACAAAGACAAAATGATAACACAATATCTGCCTAATTTCAAAGCTCTTATGAATGTTGGAACCCAACTGGAAGATGGGGTAGAATCTGGCCTCATCAAAGATGAAACTCAGGCCTCATCCTCAAGATTCAAGAAAACTAATAACACTTAGAAAGAAGGCGTAGTTAATGAAATATCATCCTGCTAGCCTCTGTAGATACAATAAAGGGAATTTACCAATATTTAGGGATTAACATTGAGCTAACTCCTAAAGCAATATATAAAAAAGGGCATCTTCCAGCCATTAGCACCAAAGCCCATTCCAAACCCCCTCCTAAAACACGATGTAAATGCGATCCTGAATGAAATTGAGGAAGCAGATTAAACATACATCATCATTGATGTTGTGCCACTGAGAAATTATCACTATACCAGAGATGACCAATCTTCCTCTCTAAGGGTAAAATAAACAAGTCAAGAAAACCTCAGAACATGATAAAACAGACAAGCAGAAAGGGTTAGAATTACCTGGAGCAAAATCAAACTAATCATTCAACTGTTAGCAGTGTATGCCCTAGAGCTTACACTCAACATGTGAATGTAAAGGAAAACCTAACTGGCTTTAGTATATATGTTCTTTAAGTGGATACATTCCTAGTATCGAATGTATATATATCCCTTAAGTATTCTGTAGGGAATCTATTCTCAAAGAGTTTGAGAATATGAATGATAGATTTCCCTTTTAACAGATGCTTTAAAGGTTGTTCATGATCATAAGATTATTGGTAGGGACGCCATTAATCTGGAAGACCATCACCTCTGTTGTCATCCATGAAAAGTATGAGATACTTATTGGTATGAAGGTAGTGAGTCTCATGCTACAGACGTGTGATGTCGTGACAACATGTGAGCACTCATGAGATGAGTAAGCTGAATAGTGACGTTAGATGATGGATACAT